>CAUYRH010052602.1:0-35012 GCA_963574655.1 Perodicticus potto | reverse complement strand
CTCTACCCAGGATGACAGCTTAAGGCTCTGTCTCAAAAATAAAAAACAAATAAGTAAAAGAAATAAAAAGTCCAGAGCTTTGAAACGGTTTTTTATATGATTAAAACTTCAACTCTGGTCTCATTGGTGTTTCTTTGTTTTTTTTATCAACACCTGAAAAACTTTAATTTATTGGAACCCTTGGTTTAAAACTAAGACAGCTTACTACATGGGTCACTTGGAAACTGTCCTGAAGTCTCACCAGAGGGCAGAAAAACATGTGCTTCTGTGGGTTCAGGAACCTTCACCCTCCTTCTGAGGCTTGGTTATGAGGTCTGCTCACTCACAGTTATGCTACCAGATTTGTAGTTTACATGTTTACTTTTTTCCCCTCTGATGATGTCTTATACTTAAATAGACAAATTGTCCTTTAAAGTAATACTCAATCTGGCTCGGCGCCACGGGCTCAACGGGCTAAGGCGCCAGCCACGTACACCTGAGCTGGCGAGTTCGAATCCAGCCCGGGCCCGCCAAACAACAATGACGGCTGCAACCAAAAAATGGCCGAACATTGTGGTGGGCGCCTGTGGTCCCAGCTACTTGGGAGGCGGAGGCAAGAGACTTGCTTGAGCCCAGGAATTGGAGGTTGCTGTGAGCTGGGATGCCACGGCACTCTATCCAGGGTGACAGCTTGAGGCTCTGTCTCAATAAATAAATAAATAAATAAAGTAATAATCTGAAAAGAATAAATTTGGAACTCTTGGAGAGACACTGCAAATGTGTGTCTTTATTAGTGTTTGATGGAAATAGGTTCTTTGGACTAACTGGAAGAAATTTGCTTGGAGAACATAAACTTTGTGGCTATAGTTTCTGCAGGTGAAATAGCATCCTCTCTATGCACACATCCTCCATCTGCCCTTTCTCTGGAGTGCCCACCAGTCATGTTGCTGTGCCTCTGATTTTCTAAGGAATTTGCTCTTTCTTCAATTACTCGGGGAAAGAAAGGCAATTTTCTTTAATGTTCTGACTCTCAGTACCATTTCTAACATCCTGTCAACCTGCTTACCAGAGTCCTTTAAAAGGTGTGGAGAGATGTTAGTGGAAGGTTTGAAACTGGACCCTGCTGCTCTAAGAGAATAAATTTTGATTCCTTTCCTTTTTTCTTAAAGTTAAGAATCTTAAGCATAATAGCTGTGAGTCCCTCAGAGTAGATGTGCCAGGAAAGGTTTTGTTCTGCACAATGGTTAGCCTGGGAGCTAAAGTTAGAAACAGATTATAAATGCTTTAGTGCTGCTGAGCCGTCCGTAGCTCTGGAATAATAACTGTCATCATTGGGGTTATCCGGGCAGCAGGGTAAGGACTGGTGGGTAAATTATTAAAAACACATGCATGTGAGAAATTTCATGTTCTGTGAGAATAGAGATCTTGGAGATGTCTCTGTGTTCTAGAATTACTATTTGATTTGCTCTTATTCTTAAACATGTTGCTATTTTATTGCCCAAGCTTATACCCCAAAATAAACTTTTATGTTAAAGGCTACATACAAATCTAGAATCAAGCTAAATGATTTTCCTATAATTTTTTTATTTTATTGGTCATTAATGTAGAGTTTTGTTTTTTTTTTTTTTTACTTGAAATATTTTTTGTTGTGATGAAGTAATTCTTAAGTGAGGCATAATATGGTAATAGAAGGTAAACTAGATGTCCACGTCATCTCATTTGGAGCAGACTCAGAAATTTAATGATGCTTTCTGTCAAAAGAGTAAAAATAACTTCTTTTTTTCTAGCTCCCTCCATGGGCCTGTGGATTCATAATGGATACAAATTCTGACCCAAAGAACTGCCCCTTTCAGCTTTGCTCCCCAATACGTCCCCCTAAATATTACACATATAAATTTGCAGAAGGCAAACTGTTTGAGGAAACTGGACATGAAGACCCAATCACAAAGACCAGCCGTGTTTTGCGTCTGGAAGCCAAAAGCAAGGTGGGTCATCTCTACCTTCAGCTCCGATTTACTGAAAGCACCCTGTGTGCCAATACTGTGCAGATGCTGGGGTGACCTTAGCACAGTTTCCCAAGGTAGATCTCTTATACCACAGTAAAACCCAAGGGACTTTAGGGAATACATAGGTTTTTTTTTAATGCTCATGTATTCATTTTAACATGGATTAGAAAATTTATAACTAACACATCAAGCCCTTCATTTCACATATTACTTTTGTGTGTATTTAAAAAGTTGATTTAAAGAAAAAAAATCAAGAAAGTCAGGTACACAGTTGTGGTAAAAAAAAATGACAGTGATAAGCAGCTGACTAGCGTCAGCTAGAGCAATACAGTTTCTGCTGTCATGGAGCTTACATCTAGCAGGGATATGACAGGTGTTGAAGAAAGAATTACTAGTGTACTGATTGCTGCAAAGGAGCATGCACTGAGTGTAGTAAAAGGAAAGAGATCAGGGAGGGTTCTCCAAGGAAGTGATGTCTCCGGTAAGACCTCTGTGATGATTGACAGCGGGCTAGAAAGGGGATAAGGGATTTCATTTTGTAGAAAGACTCTGAATTTGGGAAGAATACAATTGGGCGGTGCCTGTGGCTCAGTGGGTGGGGCGCCAGCCCCATAGACCAGGGGTGGCGGGTTCAAACCCCGCCCGGCCAAACTGCAACAAAAACATTGCCATGCTTTCTGGCGGGCTCCTGTGGTCCCAGCTACTCCGGAGACTGAGGCAAGAGAATCGCCTAAGCCCAGGAGTTGGAGGTTGCTGTGAGCTGTGTGATGCCTTGGGACTCTGTGTCTACAAAAAAAAAAAAAAGGAAGAAAGAAAGAATCAATTTAAGAAGCGCACACGGAGGCAGAAATGGTGAAACTAGAGTAAAAGAGGGAAGATTGGCGGAGGGGGGAAGTAGAGAGAGATGAGACATAGGAAAGGAGGTAACAGAGAACCATATTCCAGATATACTCAATACACAGAATTCACAAATTTGTGCAAGTAGGAAACAAATTAATACATAAACTGTAGCCTTGAATTTAAGGAATTTTCAGACTTCAGCATATCATACATCAGGTAATTTCATGCTGCCAAGAATGAATTGCCTTTTCATTCTTATGAATTTTTTCTTTAATTTATTGATTTTCTTTTAATATCTTAAGTAATATTTTCACCTTCTAGATTTTTTTTGTGAACAAAATATATACTTATAGGAGTTGTTTAGTTTTACAATCATGGGATTAGAGCACCTACCAAAATGATATCATTGTTGTTATTCCAAATGCAAAGAACAATCGGATTCTCTACTGGGAGAAGGGACGTAACTCCTCAAGTTCCTGTACATCTCCACAGGCATTTTCACACTGCTGATTAACTCCAATCCAGCCTCCCACAGGACTGGCTACTGTCTTTACCTCTTTCCTTCACAACTTGTTACCCAGCAAGGTTTTCTGATTGTATAATTGAAGTTGAGGAAAAGGCAGGTGGAAGAGAGGGGCAAGACAAAATTTGTTTTATAGAAATTAATCTGTGTCAGGTTTCTGACAGAGATAATAAATCTTCCTGAGAAGTGAACATTTACTTAAGCTTTCTTAACAAGTTTGGTGTGGTAAAGAATTATGAGACGAATTGTTCCTCTTTATTTGATAATACTATGTTGTCCCTAATTAATGCCCCTAAATGAAGTCTTCAAAATGAGGATAAAATACAGAGAGTTGCTTGGGTATAGCCCTATGTAAACTAGGGCTAGTTTACTATTTTCTTTAAGCAGGGTGAGAATCAACTTCTTCACCCTATTTCTATGAAAGGAAATCAGAAGTAGTTTGGGTTGTCTGAATTTTGTCTGTATTGAGAGTGCCTAGTTTTAGTCAACTGGGATTGATAAGTTTGAGCTACACTGGGGAAGGATTATATGACCTAGAAGTAATTTAAGTGTTAAATCACTTTAGCCACTTAAAATAATTTTTTGGATAAAGTTAAGGAGGCCTCTATGTATATTTTGAAAAGAAAGAAAATCAGTATATCCAAAAGATATCTGCACTCCTGTGTTTATTGCAGCATTATTCACAATAGACAAGATTTGAATCAACCTAAATGTCTTATCAGTGGATGAATGGATAAATAAATTGTGGCATGTAAGAGTGGAACTGGAATGTTCCTAACATAAATGACAAATGCTTGCCATAATGGATCTCCCAATTACCCCGATTTTATTAATACACATTGTATGCTTGTATTTAACATCACATGTACCATATAAAAACATACAGCTATTATGTACCCATAATAATTAGGTGTGTTGTTTTTTTTTAATAGGTCTTTGTAGAGGATACGAGTAGATATCTGTAAAGTCAATAAGAAATTTCAGGTTCTCATAGTTGATAATTCTGACTGCAGGAGACAAAATTGAGCTGGCAAAACTTCTTAAGTTAGCATATTTGTAAATATTTGAAGATGAGAAATGGCTGTATCTAGCCCTAGACGTAGGAAGAAATATATACCAGGATTTCTAACCTTAATAGATATGTTGGCTTGACCTAAAACTTTAAAAATAATAGTGAGTAGTGCAGAACTCTTTAAAATTCTATTACTGTCATGAAAAGCAACATTTAATAAAATGTTTTCAGACCAACCTTTTCTGGTTAATACTATAGGCCAACAAAATAGCTAAAACCAAAACTAGAATTACTTTTAGAGACTGTAGTGCTTTTATCTTAACTGAATTTGTGCTCAACTTCAATAGGTAGCAGATAAGGCTGAGGCAGCATACTCCAGTGTATTTTAAAATGTGAGTGAAAGTGTTCGGAAAGATTTTTCTTTGTGTGCATAGTAATTCTTCATTTCCAGGATGGAAAATTAGTGCCAATGACTGTTTTCCACAAAACGGACTCCGAGGACTTGCAGAAGAAACCTCTCTTGGTACACGTATATGGAGCTTATGGAATGGATTTGAAAATGAATTTCAGACCTGAGAGGAGGGTGTTAGTGGACGATGGGTGGATATTAGCATATTGCCATGTTCGGTAAGTCAGTGTATTTTACCTGGCATGTGAGTGCTAGAGCATTGTGACAAATGTTTAGAATCACACTTTCTCATTTATATTGTTGGATTTATGTATTCTTAAACGTGTGGTGACACACAGCTTTTTCTGTAACAGTTAGTTCAGTAGTTCTCAACCTTCCTAATGCCGCAATGTATTGTCATGGTTAAAAAGGGGTTGCGACCCACAGGTTAAGAACTGCTGGATTAGTTGATTCAAAAAAAAAGAAAAAAGTAAATTTTTAGCAATTTTGAATATATGTACCAGACTCTGTACTTATTTAGTAACATTATTATTTTGATTTAATTCTCCTGAATTTAGGTTTAAGCAAGTTCTCAGACTGAACTCCTTTATTCCCTCTAACTACCATTTTAAAGTCACATATGGTGCTAAGTGCCTGTAGTCCCAGCTACTCAGGATACTGAAATAAGAGGACCACTTGAGCTCAAGAGTTCATGACCAACCTGGGCAACATAGCAAGATTCCATCTCTAAAAAAACAAATAAGTAGATAAAAATTTTTAAGATTTATCCCTTCCCTTTTAAGATTTTTATCCCTTCCCTTGAACACCCCTGCAAAAAA
This sequence comes from Perodicticus potto, assembly GCA_963574655.1. NCBI lineage: Eukaryota > Metazoa > Chordata > Mammalia > Primates > Lorisidae > Perodicticus > Perodicticus potto. Next base: position 29,425 of record CAUYRH010052602.1, on the reverse strand, counting down.
AAACCTTCCATTTCATCTAAGTTGTTTTCAAGACACAAATGTTATGTTTTTGCTTAAAATTGTTTTCCACCTCCCCATCTCCAGGGTAAACTCCACATTCCTCAGCATAATACTCCTAAGGATATGGCTGATGCCTAGAGTAGCATTTATCATCACGTCCTTTCAAATGACATGTTTTTGTTACCCCCTTGCCCTTACACCTGCTGTGTCATCTGTGTCTGAATGCTTTCCCTTTCTTTGTCCTTCTGGAAACTCTTAATTTTTCTTCATATCTCAGCCTAGGCATCATCTCCTTAAGCATTTGTGCTCCTGACTATGTACATGCCCCTAAACTGACATACAGATGTTCTTTCCTCTGCAGTAATATCTTTAATACACTTGTATTATTGCAGTGACCACATTGCTTAGTAACTATTTTCTTACCCCACAAAATTAAGATCTCCAGGGTAGGGGAGTTTTGCTTGTTTATATTTTTAAGGTCTGCACTTAGTACAGTCCCTAATGAATAATAGGCAGGCACTCAAAACAAACTTGTTGCATCAGTTTTTTATTGGCTAAAAGCTTTGATTTCTGGCAAACTTTTTCTCTAAAGAACTAAACACATTAGGCCTTGCAGGCCACATACAGTCTTTGTTACATATTTCTTCTTGTTTCTTCTCAACCTTTAAAAAGCAAAAAACATTCTTAGCTTCAGGGCCATAGGAAAACAGACCTCTGGGTATAGTTTGCTGACTCCAGCCTACATCAGTAACAATTTTTCCAGTAAAACCTTTTTGCCCTTTTATTTCAGGGGTGGTGGTGAGTTAGGCCTCCAGTGGCACGCTGATGGCCGTCTAACTAAAAAACTCAATGGTCTTGCTGACTTAGAGGCCTGCATTAAGACGCTTCATGGCCAAGGCTTTTCTCAGCCAAGTCTAACAACCCTGACTGCTTTCAGTGCTGGAGGGGTGCTTGCGGGAGCATTGTGTAACTCTAATCCAGAGCTCCTGAGAGCTGTAACTTTGGAGGTGAGTACACTCTTGTCTGTGTTTATAGAATGGGGGAGATATGAAGCCATAGGCAGCTTTAAAACAACATTTTTTATAATTTACCATAGCAAAGGAGTATGACAAAGCTTTTAAGTTTAAAACGCAGAATTTTGTTTTGTGCTCTAAAAGAACTTCTAAAGTTGTTTTAATCTTGGACAGCACCTGTGGCTCAGAGGAGTAGGGCGCCAGCCCCATATGCCAGAGGTGGTGGGTTCAAACCCAGCCCCGGCCAAAAACCACACACACACACACACAAAAAAAAGTTGTTTTAATCTTTTAATTATAAGAATAATTTCTCTTATTCTTCTTTATTAATTTTTAAGGATTTGCTCTGAAAGACATTAATGGCTATTCCCATTGGTCACTTTTTATTTATAGGAACATTTAGAATTGGTAGAAAAGAGTAGAAGCATGTACAATTCAGGTCCATGGAATCAGAGTAAACCATAGCTCTGGAACACACCAAATCCTCTTGACTTCTAGGCAGGTTGACAGTCTGTTGCCCATCAGTATATCAATACTGAATGTAGGGGCTATTTTTAGATTTCCTCTCTCTTTTTTTTGAGACAGGGTCTGTCTTTGCTGCCCAGGCTGGAATATAGTGGTCCAGTCATAGCTCACTGTAACCTCAAGCTCCTGGCCTCCCCAAAGCGCTGGGATTACAGGCATGAGCAACTGTGCCCAGCAGTGATCCCCTATTCTTAATGGTTTTGGGGGCATAATTTTTTCTTATACTTTCATTGAAATATCTTATCCTACTCTGAAAATGCTCTATAGTCTTTTCTGGTGTCCAAAATTATGAAATTATAAGAGTTGGTTTCATCTCCATCATTCTCCAGCTTCCTGGTTAGATATTCTGAAAAGTGATGACTGACATGGGAGAGAATAAATTATTTGAGGATATTTTTTATTTTGAGGGTGAAAGGTGGGCTTGTATTAAGTTTTACATGCCCTAATCTATAAATCTATTCTTAAGATAAATACAAATACTAAGTATGGAAGAAAACATCCTATGCACAGAGATACTAATGGCAGGATTATTTACATCATAAAGAAAAAATAACTTTTGACTTCTAGAAAAGAAACAGAAATGTTTAAGGAGATTTATCTAAAACTGCTTATTAAAGTAAAGAATTAAGAGACAACCTAAATACCCCACAACGGGGGATTCATGTATGAGTCACAGTTCTTAATTACAAGCTTCAAAAACTCTAATTTAAACAGAAAAGGGATTCATTAAAGATTATTAGGGAAACATGGGTATGTTCAGAACCAGTGTAGAGGCAATGCACCCAAAAACATAGGATTGGCCCAGTGAAACTATTACTACCCCCACTGCAGAGCACGAATCACTTCACACCCTGCCAGTCTTGTTTCTTGAAAGTAGATACAGCTGTGGTACTTTGGATAGCATTCTTCCTGATCACTACCATTTTGAATCACTAGCTTCCTTTGCAAAGTTTGGAGCTCATGCATCTGATTGATACACCTGAGTCATACTCCGAAGCTACAAGGAAAGCTGGGAGAGGGGCTGTCTGTCAGTCGGGGTCTACAGTAAGAGGCAAGCTCTGTCTGATAATGTTCAGGATTTTCAAATGCAGAAAAGGAGTTCAGATGCTAAGCAGCCAAAAAGAATTACAAATGCTCACTATACTTGCTTGATGTTAATGAGGGAAATCTGAAAAGCTTGTTAACTAGAGAATATAAAGCAAAGTAAAAAAATGCAGCTTCTATTTTATTAACTGTTTAAACACTGATTATGAGCCAGGGTGGTTTTCTTTTCTTTCACCTTGGATACTTTCCAGTTTTTAGTTAGCATTTATTACTGTTAATGTAAGATGTGGAGCTGGTGAGGAAGACTGTCTATATTATTGGGGTATTTTTTCCATTCTTTAAAAATTTAATTGTGGTAAAACAGCATAAAATTTACTCTTAACCATTTCTAAGTAAACAGTTAAGTAGCATTAAGTACATTCACATGATAGTACAATCAGTCTCCAAAATTAGATTTCCAGCCTGTGGAACTCTATATTAAGCAGCTCTCTGTTCCCTTCTTCCACCCACCCACCACCTTTTCTACTTTTTGTCTCTGAATTTGACTACTCATGGTCCCCCATATAAGCAGAATCATATAAAATGGTTTCTTTTTTGCAACAGGCCTATTTCACTTAGGTTGGCTCCTTGAGGTTCATCCATAGTGTAGCATGTGTCAGGATCCCCTTCCTTTTAAAGGCTGAATAATATTCTACTGTGAGTATTTGCCACATTTTGTTTATTCGTCCATTGATGGACACTTGGATAGCTTCTACCTTTTGGCTATTGTGAATAATTCTGCTATGAACGTGGGTATACAGATACTTCTTCAAGATCCTGCTTTCAATTGGAGGGGGTAGTTTATACCTAGGAATGGAATTACTGGATCATATGGTAATTCTAAATTTAATTTTTTGAGGAATACCATACTGTTTTCCAAAACAGCTGTACCATTTTACATTCTAGTAAATAAGAGTTCCAGTTTCTCCTCATCAGTGTCAACACTTCTTATTTTTTGTTGTTTTTTTAAATATGGTAACCATTCTAATGGGTACATGGCAGTGGCATTTATTAATTTCATGTAACAAAATATATGTATGATAAAAGGCTCCAAATTAAAAATAAAAATTATAAAGTTAGAAGATAATCTGTTTCTTATTATATATCATTTAAGGAGTCTGAATACTTTAAAAGTAGGTTATAGATTATAGGCGTTGGCTAAGGACTGAGTAGTTAGTCTGGCTCCTGGAATTACATGGCTTCTTGTGCTGTCTTCTCTCATATCAGTATGTATATTCATAAACTATAATATTTTTCTAAAACTCATTTTATCCACCTTTGAAATCTAAGTTCCTTTGGCTTTTTTTTTTAAGGCACCTTTCTTGGATGTTCTCAATACCATGATGGATACTACACTTCCTCTGACATTAGAAGAATTAGAAGAATGGGGGAATCCTTCATCTGATGACAAGCACAAGAACTACATAAAACGTTACTGTCCCTATCAAAATATTAAACCTCAGGTAGTGGAAGACAGTTATGTTATCCTGAAGTGATAGAGAAGACATTAAAAAGATACATACTTTAGCTGAGACAGAGATCAGCAAGGCTTTAGAAGGATCTCTAGAATACCCAAACATCTTTCAAGCACCATCTCTGCTCAGGCTCCATGTTTGTTTCAGTTTACTACCGCAGGGTAATGCCTTAATGTACTAAATCAGATAAGGTCTCTTTAGTCAAGAAAAGACTATTCCAGGTTACAGGTAGTCTCATACTACAGTACTGAGGCACTCTCAAGAATATGAAGTGAGAGGGTGGCGCCTGTGGCTCATCGAGTAGGGTGCTGGCCCCATATACTGAAGGTGGCAAGTTCAAACCTGGCCTTGAACTGCAAAAACAGAAAAATAGCCGGGCGTTGTGGTGGGCGCCTGTGGTCCCAGCTACTCAGGAGGCTGAGGCAAGAGAATCGCCTAAGCCCAGGAGTTGGAGGTTGCTGTGAGCTGTGTGATGCCACGGCACTCTACCAAGGGCAATAAAGTGAGACTCTGTCTCTACAAAAAAAAAAAAGAATATGAAGTGAGAAAAAACTCCCTAGCATTTAAAGGAAAAACTGGAGGTAACTATCTATGGTCTGTGCAGTGTTGAGGGACCCTAAGTAATAATATACACTCTTTGTACATATTTTCTTCTAGCATTATCCTTCCATTCACATAACAGCTTATGAAAATGATGAACGTGTACCTCTGCAAGGAATTGTGAACTATACCGAGAAACTCAAGGAAGCCGTCACAGAGCATGCTAAAGACACGGGTGAAGGTAGGAGACCACCTGGAAGCATAAAACTTGGCCAAACAGACCAATACCTTTAGCACACTGCTCAGAGTAATACATTTCTGCTACAATCAAACATCTCCAAATTAGGACAATTATTTTCCTATGTTGACTACCCATTTGAAGGATAGATAACTATTAACAACCTCACCTCCCTTTCAAAAGACATTATTAAGATAAACAGGACATAAAAAAGTAAACAGAAATATCCAGCATAACTTACTGTACACTATCGTGCCATTATTCTTGACTATCTGAAAGACAAGATTGTGAGGTTTTTTTCTCTTTAGCTCATCGGTGCCCATTGTAAATTCTTTAATTTCTTCTAAATCAGCGGTTCTCGCAACCTTTTGGGGGGTCTCCTGCATATCAGATTTTTTTTTTTTTTTTGGAGACAGAGCCTCAAGCTATTGCCCTGGGTAGAATGCCGTGGCATCACAGCTCACAGCATTCTCCACTCCTGGCCGCAAGTGATTCTCCTGCCTCCGTCTCCCAAGTAGCTGGGACTACAGGCACCCACCACAATGCCTGGCTATTTTTTGGTTGCAGCCGTCATTGTTGTTTGGCAGACCCAGGCTGGATTCGAACCTGCCAGCTCAGGTGTATGTGGCTGGCGCCTTAGCCACTTGAGCTACAGGCACCAAGCCTGCATTTCAGCTATTTACATTAGGATTCATAACAGTAGCAAAATTACAGTTAATGAAGTAGCAAAAAAATAATTTTATGGTTGGGGATCACCACAACATGAGGAACTCTATTAAAGGGTCGCAGCATTCGGAAGGTTGAGAACCAAATTTAGATAGTAGTTTCAATTCTGTTAGATAAGAGCTCCTTTTTGCCTTGAAACTGCATGCCAGTACATTATGAGTTCAGTGCTAGAGGGGAGCCCACATATAAGTCAGACAATCTCCCTGTATTCAGCTCCATTTTTCATTCCCACTCGTTGCTATAGATGGTGTTTCCAGGACACAAGACTCTCAGATTCCCTAGAGCCAACTGACCGTGTCCTGTGACACAGCCTTCTCCTCATGGCGTCTCCCATGCAGCTTCCTCACACCCTGGGTCTCTTCTGCTTTCCCTGCTTCAGAAACTTGTCTTTCACTGCTCCCCTTCCTAGCTCTCTATTGTTGGTGGGTTTTGTCTTTATTCCTTTATTCTTACCGGAATAGAATACTCAGAAGGAGAGGGGAGAAGTCAGTCTCAATCTTCCAAAGACCTTCTAATTGTTTTTACGTATCTTAACTCTTTCAGGCTTTCAGGCTCCCAGTATTATTTTAGATATTCAGCCTGGAGGCAATCATGTGATTGAGGATTCTCACAAAAAGGTATGTTACCCAAGCCCCTGTCCATTGTCAGATTTCCCAGCTAGAGGTGGGGTCAAGTTTTCAGTGGTTGCCATAAGGTTTATAACCAAGTTACTTCACCAGTGTCAGGTCTGTGGCTGAGACCCAAGACGGGAGGGAAGGCTCCAACTCTTCCTTGATAAATGAGCTCTATTAGAGAAAGAAATTGAGTCTTAATTGTTGAAAGCCTTCTGCCTCTGTCCCAAATAAAACTATTCTTTTCATAAAGTACTAATTTCAGTGTTGAATGAAGATAGATAAAGTGAAGCATAAACACTGGAATTTTCACAGATGTCATCTAATTTAAAAAATGTGTTTCTTTTAGATTACAGCCCAAATCAAATTCCTGTATGAGGAGCTGGGACTTGACAGCACCAGTGTTTTCGAGGACCTTAAGAAATATCTAAAATTCTGAAGCACTACATTCAACTAGGAATTGGAAACACAGTGAAATACTTGTCTTATTTTCAATTGAGTTAGCAAAAGTGAGATTAAGTTATTTTAATAATTTTTTAAAATGTGTTTCTCCATCTAAAAATGCTGCTTAGTCTGTACCTCACATGCTCACTGTGTTCTGGCACATGCCCCATAACTAGGAAAGTAGTTTTCAAGTCATGCTCCTTAGAAAAGACTTGGAGGAGGGGAAGGAGTGGTGATAGCAGAACTCTAGGCTTCCCTTCCAGTTGGAACAGCTTTATTTTTGTTTGTTTTACTAGGGTTTTCTTTAGCCAGTTTACAAAACAATGTCCTGCCTTTTCTACTAATGAATGTTTTTACACACTTCAGCAGTGAGTCATCTTCCAATTTTTATGATTGCATTTTAAGGAAAAAGATAATATTCTTCACATTGAAATTCATTAGACCTTTCAAAAGAATCTGGGGTCCAAATGTGTTGTGATCATCTCTTATTGATGCTATCCCCATAAAGTTTCAGGTTCCTACAAGCAATAATTTTCTTTTAAACACTTTTTTCAAAATTTTTGAGAGCCTTTCCTAAAGCAGTGACATTTAAGCTACGGGAATATCTAAGAATTAATGACTATTCATAAAGTTCACCGAGAACATGCTATACAAGAAGCCACTACCAATTATCACAATACCAACAGAACGCTAGTGTCATCTGCTTCATAGAGGTGCCTAACACACGGTGTGCAGTATGCCCAATACCTGGGAATAGCATGCTTGATTGGAAACAAAGCATCTGTCTTTGAAAGCTGTTTGGTGATGAAGGAGTTTCTTTGTGTTGTGTTGAAGGATGAGGCCTTCTCCCTTGTTCAGAAAAATGGCACGCGTATCAACTTCACTGCCGTTGTAGGCCGAATAGGTACTTAGTAGTATTCTCAGTCTTACAGGAAGATTTGAAATGATTTCCCCCAGATTTAGCAGTGTTGATTCTCCAAAATTCAGAACCACAATAAAAACTTTGTCTATGCCATCCAGCTCTCTTGTATAAACAACATAGTGGCTGTCGTTCCTCAAATGGCAAAACCAGCCCCTGTTGAGGATCAGTTCATTGGCATGAAGTAGACTTAAATCTTGGTATAACTTCAAAGGCGATCTGGGCTGAGTCTTTTGGACCTATTTTTTAAAAAAGAATATTTACATAAATATTTAATTCTAAGTTATTTTTAAATATTTTTGGAATCTTGTAAGGATTTACCCAACACACTTGCTTCAATTTTGCCCCTTAAAATAACTACCAAATTGTAGACATTAATAAGAATAATTTATATAAGAACTAATAGAAATCACAAATTCAGGGTTTAACCTTGTCTGGGAGTCAATGCAGTATGTTTAGTGTTCTACATCATAGAATTTCTGTAGAGATAAATGTTTAATTTGCCTAAGTCAAGTCACGCTGTGATATATTGTTACTGCCAAATGCCTAGAAAAGAAGCAGCACCATAGCAATGGACTTAGACCTCTGATGAATTTGTGTTTATTTGTTCTCTAGGTTGCTATTGTACAAAGATCATATAAGCTTAGCAGACATGTTTTTCTTGCATAGCTAATGATGGTATAGAAATTTGCAAAAAGGATGCAAAATTTCATTTTAATGACAGAATAATATTCTGTTGAATGGTTATACCATACTTAACCATTCCCTTTCATTTTAACATTTTTGTTTCTAATATCTTATATTTTTATTCCCCTCCCCTAATTTATTATTTATTTAGGATAGATCAGACAATTACTTGGTCAAAGAATTTGGATACTTGGTACATAACGCCAAATTCTTTGTAAGAGCTGTTGCCAAATTAGTGATAACGTTCATTTCATTGTACTTTTATCAGCCATGTTTACTGGGGAAGGGAGGCTATTGGGGGGGTGTCTAATATGTGGTCTTTAATGACTAATAGGTGTTTGAAAAACTGTATTCTGTTTATCAAGAACAGAAGCATTTATGGTACATGTATATGACTTGTCAAAGTTCCTAACATTTTCTCTAGCCTTAGGTAATGCATGAAAAGCACATAGTTTAGTGCCACTCACATAAGTGCCCAGTAAGTATTAGCTGTTATTTTTGTCTACCTGATGTATCACTTTCTAGAAGTATGTTGAAGTCTTCTCCTGTGATTGTGGATTTGTCGATTTCTCCTTGCATTTCTGAGTACTTGTTTTTATCTACTTTTAGTCTCTCAATAGATGCTTAAAGATTCATGATTTTTAGTGGAATGTTCTTTTATCAGTTTGAAAATTTTCTTTGTGTCATAAAATGCTTTTCCTATTGAATTCTATTTTGTCTGCTATTAAATATTTCCAAGCCTGCTTTTTGTAACTTTAGACTAGGAGGAAATGCATGAACATAATATAAAATTCAATTACAAGAAGAAAATATGCAATCAAAAGGTTTTCTTCAGCACCATTCCCTAGTTTCCCAGTTCCCCTCCCAGGCACTGTTTATGTATTGTTTCATTCTTTTTAAAGTCTGCATATTAGTCCCATAATTGATTGAACTGGTTTTTATTGATAAAAATAATCCTGCAGTCAAGATCCTTTGTGTATTTATCATTCTGCACCTGCAAGTATTCCTAGATACAGACATCTACAAATGAGAGAACTACATCAAAAAATAAACGCAGTTTTTATTTTACAGGCTATAGCTAGGTTGCTTTCTTTTCATTATCTGCCTACTGTATCTTTAACTTTTTCTGTGTTCTTTATTTTAGCTATATCTCTTATGTCTGAATTTTTTGTCATCTAATGAGGATTTTTTTTTTAATAGATGCTTTTAACCCATTCATCTTTGTGATTATTACATGTTTAGACATACTCTTAAAGACTTATTTTATCATTTATTTATAGTTGTAGTATTCGGGGGTTTTTTTTAGCTTTTTATTGTGTCAATTACTTGCATAATTTTTTCCTTCTAATGTTCTTTGAAACTTATACGTTTATGTCTGTCTTTCTAATGATTACCCTTAAGATTGTAATGACCATTTTAAAATGTTTTCTTCAACATCTGGAACAATGCTGACCAATAGAACTTTCTGTAATACTGGTAATGTTCTATACCAGGGTAATCCAATATGGTAGCCACTAGCCACAGAGGACCTAAAATGTTACTGTGACATAGAAACTGAATTTTGTATGTTTTTAATAGTCACAGTGGTAATGGCCACTGGACAGCTCACATCTACAGTTACTCTTTTTCCCGTACAAGACAAGCACGTTAGCCTGCTTTCTCTCTCTCACAAACCCCTCCAACATTTCCCATATAGAAACATGTCACTAAGATTTTTATTCCAGAATGCCTTATTTTACATTCTGCATCAAAAATTATCTATACTTAAGTTGTGTTGTTCCCTTTTGTTGCATATCCCTTTCAGATTCATTTTTAGTTTTGTCAGAGTCCTCTGGACATTCTTTCAGGAAGTGGCTGTATAGGATAAGATGTGGTTCCTTTATTTTCCATCTCTTTTTGCTCATACTCCTAAGTGCTAATTTGAATAGGATGCTAGGTTTAGAATTCTGTTTCCATTATAATTTTGAAGATAAAGTTCTAATGTGTTCTGGTATCCAGTTGAGAAGTCTGATGCTAGTCCAATTCTTAGTCCTTTTCTCAGGCAATCTATTTTTAAGTTTGGGTTCTTTCTGACTAGTTTTAAGGTTTTCTATGTATCCTTGCCATTCTAAAAGAAGATAAAGTCTTCCTTTATCTCTGGGTTATTATATGTATTTTACTTCTTTGATTATGTTTCTTCCAGTCTCTGTTCCCTTCTATAATTTCTTGTATGCTGGAATTCTGGATCTATCTTCCATCTATCAAAATTTTTTCTTACACGGTTAGCTTCTTTTTCTTTTTTCAGTGCATTCTGGGACAAACCCTGGATGACACACTATTAGCACTTACATTTCATTGTTTATTCTGATAGTTTTTACATTTCTAAGGTATCTAATCACATCTTTAAAAGTGCTTACAAATTTAAAACTGCAAGAGAAGCCTGTGATTAATTTAAATATCAGTTAAAGGTCTAGACATGCTCAGAATGACTGTATATTGTCAGTATAGAAATTCATTTTCCTCTCAAATCAACTTAAAATATTCACGGGTACTTACTTCAACATTGACAGTGTGGTAATCTGAACTGATGGGTAACCAGATGTGACTGGCTTCAGAAAAACCAGCATTTGAGTTATTCTCCCACTGCATTGGTGACTTTGAGAGAAGGGTATTCTATGGCAAAAGAAAAAAAGCAATGGTTATGAAGGTCTTTGGTCCTGATTTACTTTATAATTACTTAATTCCCTTTAGTTCTTAGCTAGTGCTTATGTTTACTAGCATTCATGATGAAAAGGTAGTAAATTCACTACATGCACAGGCTTCACACTTTTAATTGGAAAATAGCAAATAACATCTTAAAGTTTAAATAGACTACTGATCAAACTTTAATACACACTAGGAATCTTTGCTGCTTTTCCCTAAAAATGAGTAATGTAGAATTTCAAGATGTGCTGTTACCAACTAGGCTACTTCATTCTACCATGGTACAAAGATGGTGAATTTAAGAACCCTGCCATCTACCAGTGAGCCTGAATTCTTTCCTGATGATCTGCCCTACCTGGTTACTGCTCATAAGTGTACACACTCAAAAGTTAGGGGCTCAGACAAGAAAAGTTTCCTTTTCAGTATTAGGGGACTTTGATCTCATGCTATTGAAAACTAATAGGCATATTTAAAGGTTCAAGATCAGTCACCTACCTAGCAACACAATTGTGAGATCTGCGACCTCAAACAAAAAATGAAAAGAACTCAACTCTGAGGCTGTGCAGCACTTGACAGCATAAAAGTTAGAGTTTGTACTATGGTCACCCAAGATCTAGTAAGACACTAAAGAAATAAGTGTTTCTAACTCTCCATGTTTCAAGTAAAGGGCAATGAATAATATTCAAAACTAAGCCATTGGTTCTCAAACGTTAGTGTGCCTAAGAATCAGCTGGAAAACATCCTTGAAATGTGGATTCCTGGGCTCTATCCATGATATTTAGTTTTATGGCTCACAGAGCAGCATTTTTTTTTTTTTTTTTTTTTTTTTTTTTTGGAGACAGAGCCTCAAGCTATCACCCTGGGTAGAGTGCTGTGGCATCACAGCTCACAGCAACCTCCAATTTCTGGGCTCAAACGAGTCTTCTGCCTCCCAAGTAGCTGGGACTATAGGTGCCCGCCACAACGCTCGGCCATTTTTTTGGTTGCAGCCGCCATTGTTGTTTGGCAGGTCCGGGCTGGATTCGAACCCGCCAGCTCAGGTGTACATGGCTGGCGCCTTAGCCCGTTGAGCCACAGGCGCTGAGCCCAGAGCAGCATTTTTTAAACAAGCTCCAAACCAAGAAAGCTGGAAGAAAATTTTTTAAAAAACATGATGTTCAGCAATAGAATAGAGATAATAAAGTCTCAGATTAAGCAAAAAAATGAGTGCAAGGTTTTACAGCTGTGGTACAATGAGTAAGTTGTATTAAACTTACCATATCATAGCTTTCGTTGAGATTGGGGGCTAAAATATTTTCCATTCCTAGTTCTTCACCATAGTAAGTTATGGGAGTTCCAGGGAGTGTGAAAAGAAGCATGTTCATCATGTTGACATATTCCCTCCCAAAACGAGAAGTCAGCCGGGAACTGTCTGGTCCACCAAGCTGAAAGGCAGATATTTTTAAGAACATAGCTCCATACAGTTTTCTGAAGAAATAATGGCCAATAACTTTCCAAGTTGAATGAAAAATAGTTCTGCACATCTATGAACCTCAGTAGACTCCAAATAAAAAGAAAATTCTAAAAACCCACATCTAGATGGGTCAAACTGTCAAAAGATACAGAAAAAAATCTTTAAAGGAACAAATTGGTGAATCACAGTAGAGTCTCATATTAAGTCAGACGAGCAACTGACTTAGAAACCTTGGAGGCCAGAAGGCAATGGAATGTCATATTCAAAGTGATGAAAGAAAAAACTCTGAACCAAGATTTCTATATCCAGCAAATTACTCCTCAATAATGAAAGAGAAATAAGATTCCACTTTATGCCTGCTATGATGGGATAATTTTATAAAATGAAACAAAATACCAAGTTTTGGATGTGGAGAAATCAGAACCCTCCTGTGTTGCTAATGGGAATGTAAGATGGAGGTGTCACTGTGGAAAGCAGTTTGGCAATTCCTCAGAAACTTGAACATAGAACTACTGTCTGAATGAGCAATTCCACTCTGAGGTATAAAGCCAAAAGAATTGAAAACAGAGGCTCAAACAAATACTAGTACAATAACTCATGGCATTATTCCAGCAGCCAAAAGGAGGGAAACAACCCAAATGTCCGTCAGCAGATGAATGGATAAACACAATGTGATATATATGTACAAAGGAATGTTATTCAGCCATTAGAAAGAACAAAGTTCTGAGACATACTATCATACAAAGGAAACTTGAAAACAGTAAGTAAAATAAGCTAGACATAAAAGGACAGATACTGTATGATTCCACTTTTAATCAGCTAGCTAGAATAAGCAGATTTATAGAGGCAGAAAACAAAATGGAGGATATCAGTTTGAAGCGGAGATGAAGAGTTATTGTTCAGTAGATACAGATTTTCTGTTTAAAATGATGAATTTCTGCAAATGAACAGTGGTAATGGTTGCACAACATTGAGTTGTACTTAATGCCATTGAATTACACTTTTATTTTTGCAGTTTTGGCCGGGGCCAGACTTGAACCCATCACCCCTGGTATATGGGGCCAGTGCCCTACTCCTTGAGCCACAGGCACCACCTGAATTACATGTTTCTAAATGTTTGAAGTGATACACTTTGTTTTGTATACTTTAAACATTTTTTTAAAGCCACAAAAAGTTTCTCAGGAATTCATAACAAACAAATAAAACAGGTTCAGTAGTGTGGAAGGATACAGGATCAAAGTATACAATCTGTTGTATTTTTATATACTAATAATAATCCAAAAATGGAAATTAAGAAACCAGCTGTGTATGGTGGCTTGGTCCTGTAATCCCAGCTTCTTGAAAGGCTGAGGCAGGAGGATCATTTGAGGCCAGGAGTTTGATACCAGCCTAGACAACATGGTAAGACCCTGTCTCTAAATTTTGTTTTAATTATTTGGGCATATAAGCCCCAGCTACTGAGGAGGCTGAGGTGGGAGGAGGATTGGTTGAGACCAGGCTAGGTAAGACAGTGAGACCTCTATCTAGAAAAGAAAAAGGAATTCTAGGTACAACGACATCAAAAGAATATTTAGAAATAAATTGAACCAAAAGTGCAAGACTTGTACACTGAAAAATACAAAATATCATTTAAAAAATTAAAGAGGCGGGTGGCGCATGTGGCTCAAAGGAGTAGGGTGCCGGCCCCATATGCCGGAGGTGGTGGGTTCAAACCCAGCCCTGGCAAAAAAAAAAATTAAAGAAGACCTAAATAAATGGAGATAGATTCATGTTTGTGAACTGAAAGCCTTAAACTATTGGTAAGATGGCATATCGCTATCAAAAGTGATACGTAGATTCAGTGCAATCCCCATCAAAGACTTGTTTCTCCTCATTGGATTGTCATGGAACTCTTGTTGAAAATCCATTTCTCATAAATGTATTTCTAGATTCTCAGATCTGTTCATCTTGATATCTGTTCCTATGCCAGAACCACCCTGAATTGGTTACTATAGTTTTGTTAAAAGTTTTGACATGGCTCGGCACCTGTGGCTCAATAGGCTAAGGCGCCGGCCACGTACACCTGAGCTAGCGAGTTCGAATCCAGCCCGGGCCCACCAAACAACAATGACGGCTGCAACCAAAAAATGGCCGGGCGTTGTCGCGGGCGCCTGTGGTCCCAGCTATGTGGGAGGCGGACACAAGAGACTTGCTTGAGCCCAGGAATTGGAGGTTGCTGTAAGGTGTGATGCCACGGGCACTCTATCCAGGGTGACAGGTTGAGGCTCTGTCTCAAAAAAAAAACAAAAAAACAAGTTTTGACATGGGGAAAAGTACGAGTCCTTTAACTTTGTTATTTTTTCAAGGTCATTTTAGCTATTATGGGTCACTTACTTTTTCTTGGATATATTTTAATCCTGTTTTTTATTGTTAATGCCTCAGAATTTTCCTGGGATTTTAACAGGGAGTGAATTGAGTATGTTGTGCTGGGTATAAGGACTTACCATCCAATTAGGCCATTTTCCTTCTGGCATGTTTTCCATCCAGGATGTGATAACCTCAGACACTTCAGAAAGTGTGTCTAGCGTGGTGAGGTAATTGTTGAAGGGGAAATCAGCTTCTTGGATAAATGGCAACCCATAGTACAACATGGTCCTGTCAATGCTCTCTGCATAGGTTTCAACCCCCATGAACCTGTAAGAGTGGGCAGGCTTCAGTGTCAGTAGGGCCTGTCAAAAGACTGGGAAGATGCTTTGCAACTATTTATATCTCATTTATGAGATGTGGGAGCTGAATGCACGCTGTTAACCTCATAGGATTAGGGCTCACTCGAAAGCCCCCTCAAGCCACATGGCCACAAAACATCACAATGGGTCCCTTGGACAGTTTCTCATTGTAATAAACCCAAAGGCTTGCCTAATACTAGGTTATGCCTGAGAGTTGAGAAACACCTTTGGATCTCAATCATTATTATCTTCCTTCTAAACCTGATTAAAACTCAGTTTACAGTGGTGGCGCCTGTGGCTCAGTGAGTAGGGCGCCGGCCCCATACACCGAGGGTGGCAGGTTTGAACCTGGCCCTGGCCAAACTGCAACAATAACAACAACAACAAAAGAAAACTTCATTTTTCATCCATGAAGACTTCGTTTAGCAATTCTCATCACTCCATTTAAAATTTATGTTTGCAAATATAAGGTGAGGGTTTTTCCCCAAAAGAACTTCCCCTTACATGTGACTCCTTATAAAATCTTGCCTTATTATTGGGGTGAGTTCTCAACAGCTAAAAACTACTCTTTGGAGAAGGCACTGTAGGAGACACCTAAAAACAAACACCTGGGTAATAAGGGAAAGAGGAAGGGTCTGGTCTCATTAAAAAGCACAAGAGCACCTACATCGCTGCTTGGTAGTCTCCGCACGTGTGGTGTGAATAGCCACGGGAGAAGTTAGTCGGGGCTCCTACCAAGACTGACTACTGCACCTTCAAGGGGCCCTGGCACCTCTGACCTGACTGAGACTGGCTCCCCCTGATGGGGAGCCTTACCTGACTGAGACAACGGGCTCCCCTGCACTTATGGGGAACCATACCCCGAGCAAGCTTGTACAGCGGTCCGCGTCCTGGCAATTTCATGGGCTGGGGCTGGCAACCTAGCATCCTGGCTCCGACAAGGTATATTTGTCTGAAATGACCCCAATCGATGCTGGCTTTAGCTATTTGAGGCTGCATATTAATGAGTAAGTGTACAGTCTCTGGAGCCCAACTGTCTCAGTTCAAATCCCATCTCTGCCATTACTACCGTTGTGACCATTGCCTGCATGTTCAGCGCCTCAGTTTCCTCATCTGTAAAATGGAGATACTAATCAGTACCTACTTTGAGGGGAAATTTCTCTTTTTTTTTTTTTTTTTTTTGGAGACAGGATCTTGCTGTGTTAACCAGGCTGGCCTCAAAAGCAATCCTTCTGCCTCAGCCTCCTGACTAGCCAGGATTACAAGCATTCACCACCACACCCAGCTTTAGAGGAGAGATTTCATTTACTCATTTTTAATTCTATTGGATGATCCATATAAAACTTAGCAATAGTTAGTGTTATGGAGTATTTACTATGTGCCAGGTACAATTTTAAGTGCTTTGTAAACATTATGTATATAAATGTGTATATACACGTAACATTTATATATAGTACAGTTTAGTTAAAACATACGGATTCATACTGTGCAAGGAACTATAGCTCCAATAATAATGGTAAAAATAATACTTAACATTTAGGTTCAGCATCCATAGCACAGTGGTTACAGTGCCAGCTACATGCACCGAGGCTGGCAGGTTCAAACCCAGCCCAGGCCAGCTAAACAACAAGAACTGCAACAAAAAAAACAGCTGGGCGTTGTGGCGGGCACCTAGTCCCAGCTACTTGGGAGGCTGAGGCAAGAGAATGGCTTAAGTCCAAGAGTTTGAGGTTGCTGTGAGCTGTAACGCCACGGCACTCTACCCAGGGCAACATAGTGAGACTGTCTCAGAAAAAAAAAAAAAATTAAAAATTTAGCTAATATATTTGTTTTTAATTAATTTAATTTTCACAAAACACCTGTGATGTACTGTGATTAGCATCAATTTACGAAAGAGGAAACTATAAATCAGCAGTGATGCAACATGAGAGAACACACCAGACCCTAGCATATCCAGGTTGGTTAAATTACTATGTTAGCATCTGATGAAGCCTGCGGACCACACTGTGCCGGGAAGAAGGGAAACATGTCCTGTGGGTACCTGTATCTGCCAGGCTCTCTGCTGTATCGGTCCATGGTCTGCCGAAAGCTCTGGACGATGTCATGCATTCCCACCTGTGTGGTGGTGAAGTCATGGTACAGTTCCGAGTAGTGTGTGACCGTGTCCTTTGAAAACCAAGACGGCATGGTTACCATCATTTCACGTGTCACATGCCCACAGCTCCATGTAAACACGATCTCTTCTCTTCAAAAGGCTCAAGCAAGGCACACAAAGATGGTTTTGTGGTTGGAGAATGCTCAACGACTCTTAGTACTCAAAGGATGTTTAAATTGCGAACTTTATAAATCTAGTGGACACTTTTTCTCGAATTTAACTACCACTTACCCATTTTAGCACACTAAATTTTCCCAAACATCAAAACATTGATTATAAATGGATTTAACAAAGTCCTGAACATTTAGTTATCTAAATGCTTGAGATACTTTAAAAGGCAAACAAATGACCTTAATGATCACAGGTCTCATTATTACACTTAGATTTTATGTCCTCACAGAAATATTAACACCATGCATTTAACTTTGCTTCCTAACCATCTCTATCTTTATGCTTACTTTATACCTTCTCAGGTTTTTGGCAGTTTTTCCTGATCCTCATTTCTGTGCCTTCCTAGGATTACAATAATCTCTTAGAATCAAAACAAAAGAGTATATCACATACAAGCCACGGTTATAGACCCTGGGATGGGATGTGGCCTGGACTGGCTGGACAGCCCAAATCTGAGTGGACTGCCCTCCACCTTTTTTTCTTTAAGGTTGAAGGACAGGATCTTGCTATATTCCCCAGGCTTGGCTCCAACTCCTGGGCTCAAGCAGTTCTCCCACTACAGCATCCCTAGTAGTTCGGGACTCCAGGAATGTGCCTGCTTCTGGATTCTCTCTTCATCCATGAATTTTCCTTGCGAGATGAAGTGATAGCTGTAGAATCTTGAATCTTTACATGAAATTGCGTATTATTTAATTTCTTCTCAGGTAGCACACAAAACCCATTGTTCTGATCATTTGTCATTATCTGTATTGTTTCATTACATCTCATTCTAATTAGCAAAGTTATTTTTCAGGATTCCTTTTCCAAGGAGAAGCTCTTCCTCTCTGGAACAACAATACATCATCTTCTTTCTTTATTTTTCCTTTTCACCAGAAATCATGTGTGAGAAAAATTAGCTAATCATAACCTATGGTTCATGACATGCTCTCATGCTTGGCCTGTACACAGCCAACTTCTCTTTTGCTAGATACTTAACTAACTTGTTTTAATGGACTTATAAGTAACCTATAAACTACTACTCAGGACAAAAGCTAAAAGCTTGATAATAAACTAACTGCATGTATTTCATTTTGTTTAATGTTATCAAAAGGGTATCACTTCATATATAATTATTTTAGGTTTTCACTAAGAATTACATTGCTAAGATTCACTATTTTGCTATGTGTTGCTGTAATTTAGTAACATAACATTCTCTTGTGTGAATATACAAATTCATCATCTTGGAACACATTTTAGGACTTCTGTCTACTTGACCATTGAAAACAGACCACAGAATGGTGGTTAACTGGAGAAAGGGGGTAAAGGGGGTAGTGTGTGTACATTCTTTTTTTTACAGTTTTTGGCCAGGGCTGAGTTTGAACCCACGACCTCCGGTATATGGGGCCAGCACCCTCCTCCTTGGAGCCACAGGTGTTGCCCTGGGGTAGTGTGTGAATACCATCTCTCACTTGGGATATGGGAAGAAGGTTGAGAAACACTAGTGTGGAGCCCCAAGAGCTCAGATTTCATAGCGAGATGGGCGTGGTTTGGAATCCTATTTATCACCTCTGTAACCCTTGATAAGGTAACCTTGCTAAGATTTGCTAAATGGGAATCATGAGACCTTCCCCATAGGATACTGAGAGAGTTAAATGAAATGTAATAAGTAAACAACACACAGACTACAATAATGCTCAGCAAGTATTAATTCCCTTCTCTGCCAAAAAATGTGTCCTTTAACAACTAGAAAACCACCTGTGTAATTTAGGCCTTCTCAATCAAGCTTGAGTAAGATGACAAAATTGCATCACCTAAGTGTCCTCATTTTGTGGCCCTTGCTAGAGTCCAGCTTCCATGTCCACAGAGCCCTTGTCACTGAAGGGCTCTGCAGGGATCCCTTTCTCTGGAGGGAACTCCTAGAAGGAAACATCTTGGCATATGCATGTGAAACTCCTATGTATTTTCTAAAGAAAATGATTGTAAGTACTTCTAGAGACAGGACAGAGCTCATCTTTGTAATTGATAACTCTGGCTGAAAAAGAAAACACTGACAAATTTTCAGAAAAGGTTAAAAAAAATTGAAAACAAAATTTTACCGGGATTTGAGTCTTATTTACTTGGATCTCATCTCTCAGATGTTTTGCTTCTAGAAGAAATTTAACAGCATCAAAACTAAAGCCATCAACACCCTTTGCAAGCCAGAACTGCATAATTTCCTAAAAGAAGCAAAATACTTGGTTACATTAATTACACACTAATGTCATAACATTTAATAAATATTTGTCTGTTAATTACTTACCATCATAGGTATTTCCTTATGCAAAACAAGCCCGGTATCCATATAGTCCTATTTTTATCCATTGAGCATAGCTACTGTATCTTATAATGAACTCTCAAGTAACTGCAGTTAGGGACTCCCACACCTTCATGTTGAAATTCAGAATCACAATTACAATTGATGTATAAGCATGTTTCCAAAGTGCATAGAAGCCCCTCAAAATGAAAAAAAAAAAATAGTTTCTCTCAAGCCTAACTCCTTAACGGTCACTCCAAGCTGAAAGAAAATTACCAATTATTCAATTTTACTCCTTACCAGGAAGGCAAATGAGAAGTGAAATGCTTAGGTGTTAAAAGGTCTCCCCTTAGGAGTAATATGGAAGGAACCCAGCACTAAATAGAATCAACCATGAACCAACCAACCATCAACCAGGAACAGTGAGGATCTGGTAGGAACCCCATGCAAGCATGGGCCTTTTTTTTTTTTTTTTTTTTGTTTGAGACAGTGTCTGACTATGTCACCCGCCGGAGATGCTGTGGCGTCATAGGTCACTTCAACCTCAAACTCCTGGGCTTCGGCGATTCTCTTGCCTCAGCCCCCAGTAGCTGGCACTATAGGCTCCTGCCACAATGCCCGGCTATTTTTTTGTTGCAGTTGGCCCCAGCCAGGTTTGAACCTGCTGGTCTTGGTGTGGCTGGTGCCATAACCACTGTGCTGCGGGTGCCAAGCCAAGCATGGTCTTTAACATACTCAGACAACAGGGATGAACTGCACATGATTCCAAGAAGTTACTATCCCAGTGGCTTTAATTGTATGAAGAAATTAATCCCGAACTAAAATAATTAAACCTAACAATCTGCTCATGCACTTTTATTCTTTGATAGAATTCCTTCCACAGGTGACCAAAATTATTATGTGAATGTCCCTGGCTTTCTCTCCAAACCAGCCCTACTCTCTGGCACCCCTTACTGGAGGGAGGTAGTCACTGCCTGCTCAGCCTCTCCTCCGCCCCACCTGCCACTGACAGCACGGGCACAGCCTGCCTGCTTGCCCGGCCTCTTTAATCCTGAAGTCAAAGATTGGGGAGATGGAGACTGGTCTGGAGAAGAGGTTAGATGAGAGAAGAGCAGCAAAAGGCTAGGGGCCTCCCGGGAAGGAGCTTTCTCCAGGAAGAAAAGTAGAAGTGAGAAATGGCTAAGAGCTGTAAGAGTGAGGGAATGGGAGGAGGAAAGGAAGTGTTAAAATGGGATTCCCTTTCATTCCAGGTAGTCGCAGGTGTAGGGCTAGAGGGCCACACAGGCCCCTGGCTCAGAAGGCGTGGTCTAATGCTCTGCTTTTGGTTTCACTGTCTCAAAATTCTTAATTTTGAAACAAAGGACCTTGCATTTTTATTTTGCATGGGGCCCTGCAAATTATGTAGCTGGTTATCTATCAGTTCTGTGTAGAAAAGCAGTGCAGGATAAAGGGACAGAAGGTGGTGGAGGAGGAGGGGAAGGCTGGAGACCTAGTTTAGGTGACAGCTCAGCAGGGAAAATGAGAAATGGGGGTGAGCCACCAGAAGGTCTGTTGGAAGAGTATTTCAGGCAGAGAGGACAGCTGTGGAAACCACAGCGGGCAACTTAGCACCAAGAGGAGGGGACAGTGTGACCAGAGGAGCATAAGCAAGAGTGGAAGGAAGTGAGGGTGGCTTGGTAGCTAAGACTTAGAATTTGTGTGGGGGTGACAGGAACCCTCGGAAGGTTTCAAGCAGAAAAGATTGGTCTGGGCAGCGCCTGTGGCTCAAGGAGTAGGGCGCCAGCCCCATATACTAGAGGTAGCAGGTTCAAACCTGGCCCTGGCCAAAAACTGCAAAAAAAAAAAAAAAAAGAAAAGAAAAGATAGGTTTGACTTATGCTTTTGAAAGATCTGATGTGTGAAGAATAAACTATACAGTCGGGCAGTTCCTCAAAAGGTAAAACAAGCTGCATGAGACCAGTGATTCTATGCACAGGTATAATATCTACCCAAGAGAAGTGAAAACATATTCCCATGCAAAAACTTGTTCACAGATGTTCACAGCAGCATTATTTGTAATAGTCAAAAAAGTAGAAACAACCCCAATTGTCTATTCATACAACGGATATGATCTGGTTATAAAAAGGAATAAAGCACTGTTATATACTACAACAGAGATGATGAAAACATTTTGCTAAATGGAAACAGGCATAAAAGGATAAATATTGTATGGTTCCATTAATACGAAATGTCCAGAATAGGCAAATTTATAGCATCAAAGTGAATTAGTGATTATCAGGGGCTGGGAGGGAGGTGAACAGGGGATGACAACAAAGTGGGTGGTGATGAGTGATGGTGATTGGGGGTAATAAGAAAGTTTGCATATTAGGTTGTGATAATGGCTGTACAACTCTGAGCTTACTAAAAACACTATACTTTGGATGAATTTACTGGTATATGAATCTCAAAAAAAAAATGTTATAAAAAAAAAGAATACATTAAGGCCAAAGGGTGTAATCAGGGAGTCCCTTTAGGAGCCTACGGTAGTGGCTTGGGGTGGGAGCTGATGGTGGGGTGGCAAGAATGGTCAGATATGGAATCTGTTGTGGGGGTGCAGCTCACAGGCCTGTGAGAGTGGGGGGAAACGGAAGTGAAACTATTGCCAACACGGCCCAAGTGGCCTCTGTAATCTACTGAGCTGGAACTTCACTGATGACGAGAAATGGAACATTCTGTCTTGGACACACCAAGCTGGAGGTGTCTAATGAACATGCAGGAGAAAACATCGAGCAGGCCGGGGGCTTGTTAAATCTGGACCCACTGGAGCCACAGTGTGGTTAGAGATGGAATTGGGGAGTCATTGGCCTGGAGACAGTGCTTCCTAAGTGGCTTTATCCTTGTTCCTGCAACGCACAAGACTGCAGCATGACCAGAGCCCAGACGCACTTGGTCCAAGTCAAACCAGTAAGCCCTTCAACCTAACTGGGAGGTTCTCGGGGGTAGACCACAGCTTTTCTTTCTCTTCTCCTTGCTTCTCACACGGCATCTGGAATGGGAGAACGAAGAATTGAGCCTGAAAGAGTCAAACACTGCAGAAGGACGGAATAGCTCAGGACACTTGAGACAGGAGAGGGTCACCTAAGGACACAGGTCAGGTCGTGATCCATTGCCACAGAACAGACACCTCCATCTACTGAGACACTGGTGGTCTAGAAGATCCGATTAACATGGGTGGGCACAGCCAGAGAGGAAGCGCTGGAGCCTGAATTTGGGGAGATGGCCCCGTGGGATGAGGACAGTGTGAGCAAAGCATGAAGGCAGAGACCGGCCTGGCCTTCACTGGAAAGACTAGGAGGATCAGGTGGCCCCAAAAAGCAGGGAGTTCGAGGCAGCAGTGAGCCATGAGGGCACCACTGCACTCTAGACAGGGCAACAGAGCAAGACCCTATTTAAAAAAAAAAAAAAAAGCCAAAGATCTGGGCCTCCGTGTCAACTGTCATCCCTCCACCCAGCTCCTTTACTATTCCTGCACCTGACACTCGGGCCCCTCTGCAAAGGACAGCGGCTCTCCCCACTTTCTACTCAGCTCATTCCTTGCCGAATGGAACATTTTAAAGGTATTGTTTTAGATAAGAACCATCTGTATTTAGTTAAATAGCCAATTTTCATCTTTGGAGGGAACAAAACCACAGATGCTATCCCACCAGTGACGTGTTTGATATGTTTCTTACATCTGCACATGAAAGTGGAGGTCTCCACGCTGCACGTCAAAGTCGCAAAGGCTAAGTGCAAGAGTCAGTACCCTGTAAGCTGAGATTTTGCAAAACTTGAACCAATTTTTGATGTTAAAAGCAGGCTGTGGGGCTGATAAGCCTCAGTGCGGATACAGGTGACTCAAATGACTAAAGCTGCCTCTAGCAGTGGAATTTTTCTTGGGGGAATGAAACCCACAGATTTGTTCTGGTATAGAAGGTAGTATCCCTGTTGGAGGAGACAAAACAGCAAAAGCTGGATGGATCTTTTCTGAGAACCATTTTAAATACTGTTAATTTAGATTATCACCCAGATGATCCAAGGTTTACTCTTTGAAAAATGTTCGCTTCATGCTATTTATTCCCCAGGAGAAAAGGGAGTTCCAGATTTTAATCATTGACCTCTTTACGCCAATTAAGCTCTCCCGGGGTGCCAGATGCAAAAACTGGCACAGAGCTTGGTTTTGCTAGGTCCAGTGAACCACGAAGGTAGGGGCCATGGATTCTGGGGCCTAGACTATACACTGTGTCCCCAATTGCTGACTCCCAGGACATCACAGAGTCCTGTTTTTTTCACTGGGCATCACTTAATTCTTTTCTCCTTAAACAACTTGCTGCTGAGTTAAAAAATATATATATATATCAAGTCAACATCAGTAATATCCAAATTCGTGAAACCTGAATGTGGTTTGCTTCCGAGATGGCTGAAGTTATTAGGCCCATTTACCTAAAAAGCCACATTTGGGAAATAGAAAAACTCTGCTCCTGTGTGCGGTGTGAGACAGCCTTTTGAAAGCAACATAAACCTCAGGTTGTCCATCTCAAGAAGGAATGAGAAAGGATAAGATATCTCAGAAGTACAGGGAAAACTCTGCTGATAGACAAAAGAAGGAAAACGGTCCCCACTGCTGTTCAGAAGTGTTGGAAAAACCCTTTATCTGCCCATCCAGAAGCAAGGCAGAAAAGCGGCATCAAGGGCCTGGGCATCTGACCACGTGGGCACCACCCCCACTTCCAGTGCATGAGGTGCAGCCTTGCTCGGCCTCCATCTCCTCGTCAATAAAATAGTACCTGCCTTGCAGGGTGTCTGAGACGTTCCTGTTAGAGTCCGTTGACCCTTCAGTCTATGTTGCCTGATTGTTTGGCAGTGTTGACTAACCTCGCCTTCTAGAAATACTCATACTCAGCTCCTTCACATGTGCTCCTTGCTTTGCTGTTCCCCGGGACTCCGTCTTACACCCACCTGGCCATTTCATTTCACTTCCGTGTTTAGTCACTGAGGCGTCCCTGTACTCATTCTTTAACACACACTTACATAACAAAAAGCACTTGGTACTAAGTACTCACAAAGTGTAAATTATTTCATCTTCAAGCAGCCCCATGAGGTAAGTAGGTACCACTGTTCTACGTCACCCGTGAACACAAAGTGGCTTCAATGAGGTCATACGCTTAGTAAGTGATGGCACCAGAACTGGAACTGCATGGTGCCCTGGCATCTTTGCTCCACCGACACCCTCTATTTCTTTTAACTGGCAGCTCTGTCCACACCTGGCCCTCATTCCCACATGGCAACAGTTGGCTCACCTGAGCTCTGCAGGCGTCCTCCAGGTCAACAAATCCCAAAGGTTTATCTCCAGACCGAAGCCTGCCTTGAGCGCTGTGTCCTTGTAGCCAGCTATCCACAGAGCACTTGGGTGCCTCACAGATGGCTCAAACTCTGCTTAACTACGACATCCCCCTTCCTCTGCCTTTGTCTCCCACCTTAGTAAATGGGCACCACCCCCAACCCAGTGTTCCAGTCTGAAAAGTGGGAGTCATATTGGGCGCCTAAGTCCTGGTGATTTTCCACCCTCTCTGCTCCCAGGCCACCAGCATTGCTTTCCTGTCCCAGGGAATACTGGGAGGATTAGTGTACTGCCCTCCTCCTCAAATCCCGCCCTACTCAAACCCCGTCTCCAAAACTGGATTGATTTTTCAAAATGAAAATCAAATATCGTGTCCCTGCCTAAAGCCTATTAAACCCAAATCCTTACCAGGGCCTTCAGTATTGCTCATGACCTGGCCCTGCTGACCTCTCTAGCGTCATTGGGTTACTGTTCCTCACCATATGTCACACCCCCGCACCTCTCACACGCCATGATCCATGCCTCCCCTCTGCCTGCCATACTCCCACCCTGGCCTCCTCACTCAGCTCTTGCTTCTTCTGCAAACATGTCCAGGAGAAGTGCCTGCCCTGTGTGTGCCTACGTCATGACCACTGAGCACACTTTATTACAACTACCTGTGGTCCACCTCCCTTTCCAGAATATAAGCCCAGGGATGGCTACATCATGTCTTTCCAACCACACCCCTAGCTTGTGGTCATTGCACAATATGTGTTAAGAGAGTGAATGATTATAATAAAGCTCCTGGCATATAAAGTGATACAGTAAATGGCACGGTTATTATCAAGCACAGAGCTGATTTATAAAGCAGGTAGTGAGTAAATTAGATTTTGAATTGAGCTGCTTGCCTCCATCAGTCTGTGCTCAGTAGGACAGGGACAGAGCTTTGAGCTGCATCTGAAAGGCTGGGCCAGAGGAGATGGAAGGAGGGCGTCTTGGCTTCTCCTTCCCAGCCTGTGAGCAGTGACTCCGCAGGAGACCTACTTACACTCTCGGGTCTTGCATTCCCACAAGGCAGGTCCTAGATCACACTGGGCCCCAGATAAAGGGTCAGCTCACCTGGAAACTCTTCCTAGCTATTCTGCTAACCCCCTGGCTCACTTCACCTCTCTGTGCCTCAGTTTCCTCAAATAAAGGATTTCGAGTGCAAGTAAAAATCAAAATGAATGGAAGAGCATAAAATACGACCCAAATGCAAGCCCCCAACTCCTGAACAAGGATTGTCTAGCTGAAAACACTCAACCGCCAAGCCTTTTCCAGCTGAAAGCACTCAACCCCAAGAGGTTTGGGCAGAGTGATTCCTGGATGGCCAATGTGAAGGGGAGGAGAGACAGGACAGAGGTGCTCTATGCTGATGGTCTCACATACCAGCCTCCGCCTCGCAGGTAAACTGAACTCTGGAGGGAGCAAGACAGCTCAGCCTCCCAGGTGCAAACTGGTATGCAAGCAGGACTCATTCCACATGCCTCCTCCCCACACACTCTCTGGGTTTCAAATTATTAACCTGCTTAACCCTATTGCAGAGATAAGTGCTGCTGGGAGTGGGATGGGGAGGAAGAGAGTGTCACAGGTCTCCTCCATGTGAAAGTCCCTTCCAGGGAGCAAAGAGCATCCCCTCCCAGCTTCTCAGAATGTCTTAATTACTTCTAATAGTAAATCTTCTAAACCAGCCTTGCAAATAATGTCTAACCTCTCAACCAGGAGCAGTAATGAGTCATCACATGAGATCACTTGGAGATAGCTGAAGAGTACAGCTGGGTTAGTAAGAAAGAAATTAAAGTATTGGCTGGCATAATTGGGAAAAATTTACCACACTTGTCTAAACATCTCTAGACAGCCCTTTGCCATTGCCACAAGGAGCCTGGAAAAATCCACTACCTGATAAACTGCATAGTTTATACCCACATTTATGAATTTATAGTTGAAAACCTCCTTGAAAAAACTGCAGAAAAAGTAAAGCACAGAGAGAGAAAGAGATGTAGCTTGCCTCAAAGTAGGAGTGAGATTGTAGTTAAGACGTGGACTTGAATCCTAGTGTCTGGATTTGAATCTTGCCCCGTCACCCTCCAGGAGGGAGAATTTACCTATCTGGGCCTCCATTTCCGTCTTTGTAAAATGATCATAAAGATCTCTTAAGTTAGGCTTGTTCTGAACATTCAGTGATCCAGGTAATGGCATTTAGCACATTGTAAGTGCCTGATAAGTGTGTGGGGATGGGGAGGTGTGAGTGTTTAAATGAGCTTTGACGATGGAGAAGAGCAGTCCACACCCCCACAACAGAGAAGTTTAAAACTAGCCCCAAGTTAGCCTGCAGACTATGTCTACCACTACTCACCCACCCCCACCGAGACAAGTCTGCCCTCACTCATGGGGCTTGTTCTAGAACAGATCCCAGTGCGATTCATCTAAATTCTGATAACATCAAACATATACAGTAAAAATAGTCTTAAAACTATGGAGTCCAAAGGTATAAATTTCACAGAAGTATAAGACTTGTACTATGATAGGTACAGAAATTAAAGAACATGTAAATAACATCCCATGTTCATGGATAGGAAGACTTAATACTATATATAAGATGGCTATACTCTCCAAACTGACCCACAGAATCAATGCCATCCCCATCAAAATTCCAGCAAACTATTTTGCAGAATTTGACAGCTGATTCAAATGTTCACTTGGAAACATAAGGACTTTGTGTTAAAAAGGAAACAATATTAAAAAAGAAGAACAAAGTTGTAAGACTCTTCCAGACTTCAAAATTTACCACAAAGCTATAGTAATTCAGACAATGTATAGTACTGATGTAAGAATAGACATATAGGAGAATGGAACAGAATTGAGAGTTCATAAGTAAATCCATAAATTCCCCCCCACCATTTTTTTGAGACAGAGTCACACTGTGTTGCCCTCAGTAGAGTGCCATGGTGTCACAGCAACCCCCAACTCCTGGGCTTAAGTGATTCTCTTGCCTTAGCCTCCCAAGTACCTACAGGCACCCACCACAATGCCTGGCTACTTTTTGTTGTAGTTGTCATCATTGTTGCTTTAGCAGGCCCAGGCTGTGTTTGAACCTGCCTGCCTTGATGTATGTGGCCAGCACCCTAACCACTGAGCTATGGGTGCCAAGCTGTAATATCTATAAATTTATGGCTGATTGGTTTTCAAAAAGACTTGCAAGACAATTCAATGGGAGGAAATAGTATTTTAAAACACATGTTGCTGGGATAACTCCCAGGGTTTCAAATTATTAACCTGCTTAACTCTATTGCAGAGGTAAGTGCTTGCTGGGAGTGGGATGGGGAGAAGGATTGATTTTCAACAAGACTTGCAAGACAATTCAATGGGGGGGTGGGAATAGTACTTTAAAACACATGTTGCTGGGATAACTGGATAACCATGTGCAAAAGAATGAAGTAGAACTTCGTATCCTCATACCATACATAGAAATTAACAAAAAATGGATCACAAGCCACCTAAAATGTAAGCACTAGAACTACGAAACTCTGAGAAGAAAACATAGAAGCAAATCTTCCTGATCTTAGATTAGGCAACGGTTCTTAAATATGCCACTAAAAACACAGACAACAAAAGAAAAATAGGGTGGCGCCCGTAGCTCTGTGGGTAGGGCGCCAGTCACATACACCGGGGCTGGCAGGTTCGGACCTGGCCAGGGCCTACTAAAACAACAATGACAGCTGCAACAACAAAAACATAGCCCAGGGGGCGCCTGTGGCTCAAAGGAGTAGGGCGCCAGCCCGATATGCCAGAAGCGGTGGGTTCAAACCCAGCCCCGGCCAAAAACTGCAGAAAACAAAACAAAACAAAACAAAATAGCCGGGCTCGGCACCTGTAGCTCAAGCGGCTAAAGCGCCAGCCACATACACCTGAGCTGGTGGGTTCAAATTCCAGCCCAGGCCCATGAAACAACAATGACGGTTGCAACCAAAAAAAAAAAAAAAAAAAAAATAGCCAGGTGTTGTGGCCGGCGCCTGTAGTCCCAGCTACTTGGGAGGTGGAGGCAGGAGAATCGCTTGAGCCCAGGAGTTGGAGGTTGCTGTGAACTGTGATGCCACGGCACTCTACCCAGGGCGACAGCTTGAGGCTTTGTCTCAAAAAATAATAACAATAATAATAGCCGGGTGTTGTGGCAGGTGCCTATAGTCCCACCTATTTAGGAGGCTGAGGCAAGAGAATTGCTTAAGCCCAAGAGTCTGAGGTTGCTGTGAACTGTGGCGCAACGGCACTCTACTCAAGGTGACGGCTTAAGTCTCTGTCTCAAAAAAAACAAAAAAACCCAAAAATATATAAATTGGACATTATCAAAATTA
>CAUYRH010052601.1:0-13438 GCA_963574655.1 Perodicticus potto | reverse complement strand
GCCTCCCAAGTAGCTGGAACCACAGGTGCCCGCCACAACGCCCGGCCATTTTTTGGTTGCAGCCGTCATTGTTGTTTGGCGGGCCTAGGCTGCATTCGAACCTGACAGCTCAGGTGTACGTGGCTGGCGCCTTAGCCTGTTGAGCCACAGGCGCCGAGCCGAAATTCTGTTTTCATGAAGCTTTCTCTTTCTGGTGGAGAAAGACAACAGACATGTATAAATATGTAATCATTCAACAGAAGCATTAAATGCTATGAAGGTGAATAAAGCAGGGTAAGTGGACAATGAGAACCTGGAAGAGATTTGATTTCCCATCAACCAGTCAGGAGAGACCAGGTAGGGAGGTAAATTGGATCACAGACTGGAAACACCAAGGGAGGGAGTCTCACAGGTAACAGAGGGAAGAGAAGTCCAGGGACAGAGGGATAGCAAATGCAGATACACTGGATTGAGGCACGGCCTATACCCTTGTACCCTACACTGGTCAGTCCACACTCCTGGCCGACTGTGCCTCTGAGATGTTCTCAAAGGCAGAAAAGAGAGGAGAGAGAGAGCACTCACAGGACGCAGGTTCCTCCTGCCCTGCACATCAGCAGCAAGGTTGTGAGGCTCAGCAGGACTTTGCAGCCTGGTGGTGGGTACGGGAACGGCTGGACCACTCCACTGAAGAGTGAGAAGAGCTGAGGGTCTCTGGGAGACTCCTGGAGGGCAGGATGGAGGAGGAGCAGACAGAAGCAGCAGCACTATGGCTGAAGCCATGTGAAGAGCAGAGGCAGAATTGGAGGGGCTTTGAGAGCCAGAATACTGAGGGGGGCAAAGATAAAGGCCTTACTCCAAAGTCTACCTATTTGGGCAAACACCATCCCCTGCCTACCACCTTCCCTAAGTCTTCTGCATTTGGGGCCACCTGGGAGCACATCATATGGAAATCTAGAAGGGTCATCCTCTGGGTGACTATAGGATTCGGAAGTGATTTATGTGTCAGGGTGTGGGGTGTCTTGGACTTCTACCTCATGTGGACTAGGGGAGGGAATGGGTGATGTCCCCTTTGTGCTTCTAAGCTGTTGATGGCTTTCCACTACTTTGGGGATAAAGCCAAACTTGTCACTACAGTCTTCAGGGGCTGGCATGGTCTGACCCCGTTAGCATCTCACTTCCCCAGCTGTCTTAGTTTGCTAGGGCTGCTATAACAAAACACTGGGTCATTTATAAACAACGGAAGTTTGTTTTTCACAGTTCTAGAGGCTGGGAAGTCCAAGATCAAGGGCCTGCAGATTTAAAGTCTGATGAAGGGCACTTTCTGGTTCACAGAGAGCATCTTCTTGCTGAGTCCTCACATACTGGAAAAGAGGAGAGAGGGGCTTCTTTTATAAGGGCACTGATCACACTATGAGGGCTCCACCCTCATGACCTAATCACCTCCCAAAGGTCCCACCTCCTAATATCCTCTTAGGGATTAGCTTTCCACATGGGAATTCTGGAGATGGAGGGATATAAACATTCAGTCTGAAGCTCCAACCTGATCAGGTGTCGCCTGCCTCAGATCAGATGTCGCCTGCCTCAGATCGGATGCTGCCTGAGTTGGGAGAGCCCTTGGAGAAATTGAAAAATAAAGAATGTACTTTATTTCTTTTAAAAAAAGAAAATCCTCTATAATCACCCTTTATGTTTCACATGGCAAAAAAAAATTGCAAAGATAAAAAATCCTACTAAAGAAATTTTCCTGGCCATGCCTATTGGCCAAATTAATCAAATGAGTTCATAGGTCAATGGGTCAAATTCTACCAGGTTGTAGAGCAATTCAATATCCATGTCAAATATAGTTTTTATTTTTACTTTCAGCTTTGACCAAAGACAGAAGAATTGAGTTTATCACGTACCACATTGGCTGGCACATTATAGGATGTCACAAAAGTAGCCCCTAGAGTCACCACACCTAGGAAAAATGGAAAACCGTAGCTTAATGTACCTTTATTTATATTATGAAAAATGTTATCATTGGAAGAAACTATATGAAGTGCATATGGGACCTCTCTATACCATTTTGCAACTTCTTGCAAGTTTTGAACTATTTCAAAATAAAATTTTATAATAAAAATGTGTCTGGCCGACCAGATGCGGTGGCTCATGCCTATAATCATAGCACTCTGGGAGGTCAAGGTGGGAGGACTGGTTGAGCTCAGGAGTTCAAGACCAGCCTGAGCAAGAGACAGACTCTCTCTCTATTAAAAATAGAGAAAAACTAGCTGACATAACGCAGTTGCCTACAGTGCCAGCTACTCAGGAGGGTGAGGCAAGGGGTTGCTTGAGACCAGGAGTTTGAGGTTGCTGTGAGCTATGACACCACAGCATTCTACGCAGGGCACAGAGTGAGACTCTGTCTCAAAAAAAAGTGTCTGGGGCGGCGCCTGTGGCTCAAAGGAGTAGGGTGCCGGCCCCATATGCTGGAGATGGTGGGTTCAAACCCAGCCCTGGCTAAAAACTGCAAAAAAAAAAAAAAGTGTCTGGCAATTGGAAGTGCTCAATAAACATATCACCATCTTAGATCTCTTTAGATGCGTTTTCCATTTTGTGTGTGTGTGTGTGTAAGTGTGTCTGTGACAAGATCTCATTTGGTTGCCTGGGTTGGAGCGCAGTGGTGTCATTACAACTCACTATAATCTTCTTGGGCTCAGAGATCCTCCCACCGCAGCCTCCCAAGTAGCTGGAACTAGAGGCCTGAACTAACACACCCAGCTAATTTTTCTTATAGCTAATTTTTTGTTGTTGTTAGAGACAGGATCTCACTATGTTGCTTAGACTGGTCTCAAACTCCTGGTCTAAACCCACCCTCCTGCTGTGGCCTCCCAAACTGGGATTACAGGGATAAGCCACTGCACCCAGCCCTCATTCGATCTTATTTGCTGTCTTTTCAGTGTCCATTTTCTGATCAGCTCTAAAATCACAAAATGAGCAATAAGCTTCCTTCAGGAAAAAGAAAAAAAAACACCCTCCCACTGAGTTCTTCCAGGCTGCGAGACTCCCCACCAGAAAGCTTTACAGACATAGATATAATTATGAATCATATGTAATTTTCACACCAGCCATTGTCTTACTAGTTATGTAATTATCTAAGCAGTGTTTCACAAACCTTGAAACTAACCAGGCATTTCAGGTCGGTCTTCCATGCTTATAACAGGAGAAAGAATTCATCAGCTGTTCCAAGCACCAGGAGACACCTTACTTGATGAGGAACCCAGCTGGATGGCTAAGGCAAGAAAAAAATAAAATAAAATGTATCTTTGTGTTGGCTGGTTTATGCTCATTGAAACCCTGGAAGATGAGCCAAGAAACTTAATTCTGTGTTTATGTTTTGAAGAGGGATGAAGACAGGACAGGTGGGGAACAAAGACAGAACGGAGATTCATCACTCTGTACCTTCTTAATAAACATACTTTATTTTTGTACTACATGAAAATATTTTTATTCAAAAAATTAAATAGAAATGAGGGTACACACACATGCACTGGTGTGTGTGCGCACACACACACAGTCTTGTGCCAGAGTCCCTTGGTTCAAACTAAGCTGTCCCTCACTGTGTGATCTTGGACAGTGATTTTGATCTCCTTTGTCTGGGTTTCTCTTTGTTTATAGTGGAGATAGAAACAGTAGCAAACTCCTAGAGTAGATGGGAGTATAAACAAGTCAATTCATGTAAAGCCTATAAAACAGTTGTATGGGCTCGGCGCCTGTAGCACAGTGGTTACAGCGTCAACCACATACCCTGAGGCTGGTGGGTTCAAACCCAGCCTGGGCAAGCTAAACAACAATGACAACTGCAACAAAAAATAGCCAGGTGTTGGTGGCGCCTGTGGCTCAGTGAGTAGGGCACTGGCCCCATATACCGAGGGTGGCGGATTCAGACCCAGCCAAACTGCAACAAAAAAATACATGAGCTTTGTGGCGGGCACCTGTAGTCCCAGGTACTCGGGAGGCTGAGGCAAGAGAATTGCCTAAGCCCAAGAGCTGGAGGTTGCTGTGAGCTGTGATGCCACGGCACTCTGCCAAGGGCAACAAAGTGAGACTCTGTCTCTAAAGAAAACAAAAACAAAAACAAAAAAACTGCTGGGCATTGTGGCAGGTGCCTTTAGTCCCAGCTACTTGGGAGGCTGAGGCAAGAGAATCGCTTAAGCCCAAGAGTTTGAGGTTGCTGTGAGCTGTGACACCACAGCATGCTACCGAGGGTGACATAGTGAGACTCTGTCCCCACCTCCAAAAAAAAGTTGCACAGAGCATACACGGCTTGGGTTAGCAGTGGGTGTTAACATTCTCCCCGGGAGGGAATAGAAGCAAAGAAGGGTCTGCCTTCTTTCACCTTCTTCCTCCCACCAACCCAACAAATCCAGCCAGCAAGGATTCACCGAGAAAAAAAACAATTTTTTTTAAAACGAGGAAATTATCCTGAATTAATCATTTTTTTAAAATACAGGTTCATGATTTTACCTGGCAAGATGAAACACGACTCAAGTTAGAAATGACTGTAATCGCTCAATGCATGAGTAGTTAATTGTTATTATTATCTGTATTGTCTTTATTTGGGAATATAAGTTCCCAGAGGAAGGGAGTGACGGCTCCACTAGACACTCAGGGTCACCATGATCCGGAATAATAGAGACGCTGATGGCGACTCCTCCAACTTACTAAATCATTATAGTGGCAGCTATAATTGGAGCTGATAGCATTTGTCAAACACGCTGCGTGGATGTATGGCTCCACAAGAGGGCAGTGTGGCGTAGAGGTAGGCGCACCTGCCCAGAAGGCGGACGTTCTGATCCCGGCTCACCCACCTCGCAGACCTCTTAGAACTGTCTGCAAACACCCCTTAGCCTTGAAGTGTCTCTTTCTTCAAATCTATAAAGTGGGGGGGTAATAGCTCCTACCTCATAGGATGTTGAGGAGTTTAGATGAGTTAACATTTGTGAAGAGCCCAAAATAGCACCTGGCACAAGATGCTCAGCCAGAACTATAACGATGATGACAGTGAGGATGATGTATGGCTATTTTTGTTACGGTGTTGTCATCTGTGACTTTCTTTCCCTCTGATCTCTTTATAGCCACGGCTGTTTCCTTGTCTCCACTTTTTTTTTTCCTGCACTGGGGTCACAGACTTGGTCACCTCCTGAGGCCAGGCAGGAAATGTAAACCGGGAAGCAGAGTGTGTGGGGGGCAGGAGAAACCGCAGGATGCCCCCAGGGCGGCCACTCAGAGCCTGCTGATGACAGATTACCGCCACTCCACGTGGGAATGTAGGCATGACCTTGACTGATGCCTGTGGCCTCTACAGGAGAAACTTAAAATCTCCTGGCCTTTTAACACAGGTAACCAATTAAAGCAAGCAAACAAATAACAAAAAGCCAAATGTATGGCCTGGCAGAGATCCAAGAGAATTGAATTTAATTTTACTTGGTAACCAGAAAACATGTTCCTTTCATGAAGCCAGAAATGATAAGCCTCTCCTCTTTCAGAGAGAAAATACAAATCATGGTTTTCATCTTTGAAAAGGGCACTTGGTTTTTGATCAGCAAATTGGCAGTTGAATTTGTTAAGCTTGGAGGATGAAGTCAATACATCCTCATCATCCATACTTTTGAAATAGGGTCTATTTTCTTACTCCTTGCATTTAGTTCAACGTGAACTCAAGCTGAAGACAATAGGAATCCTCCAAGGTATTGCTGGGTTTTTAAACTATATGGAACTACACATGACTCCCTTATGCTCAAGTCCGCAGCACATTTTGCCAAATGCCATTTCAGATACTGGCAGAATAATATAAATAATAACAGTAGAAGTCAGTTCCAACTGCTCTATATGTATTAACTCATTCATTTCCCCCAACATTTTATAAGACAAGTACCACAATTACCTCCATTTCACATATGGGAAATTGAGGCACAGAGATACACGGTAATTTGCTCAGGATCACCCAGCTAGTTAGTGACAGAGATTTGAACCACATGAGTTCAAGTCTATCTCTTAAATCAGTGTAGAATGCAATGACAGTTTCAACATTGTTTGTGTGACTGCATATAAGTTGTTCATAAGGGCAGTTAGTTTTTCATCCTTGGGGACATTTGTTCATTCAGTGAATATTTATTGAGAAGCTAGTATGTGCCAGGCATTGTTCCTGGCACTGAGAATATAATGGTGACCTTGACAGGGATATTTTGTCCTCACAGAGGTTATGGTCCAGCAGAGGAGGCAGACATATTAAACGGGAATTGACTGATTATGTCATGAATTTTCAGTACTTAGAACACTGCCACCACCCCAAAGATGACAATATCCTAATCCCCCAGATCTGTGGATATGTGATGTCACATGGCAAAAAGAACTTTGCAAATGTGATGAAGAATCTTGAGATGGGGAGATGATTCTGGATTATCCCAGGGAGACACCAGGTAATCACAAAGGCCCTTAGAAGAGGGGGAAGGGCAGGAGGGTCAGTCAGAGAAGGACATGTGACTATGGGAAGCAGAGATCAGTATGATGTGATTGCTGGTTTTGAAGATAAGGAAAGGTCCACAAGCCAAGGAATATAGGTGACATCCAGAAGGTGGGGAAGGCAAGAAAACAGAGCCTCCTCTAGAGCTTCCTGAAGGAAGCACTCCTATGGACACTTCGAGTTTAAGCAAGTAAGACTGACTTGTACAAGAATGCATCTCTGTTGTTTCAAGCCACTAAATTTGTGGTAATTATTACGGGGGCAACAGAATACAGCTGTATATACTTGATGATAATAAAATAGGGTAAAGAGAACCACTCTAGACAGGAGAGTTGAGCAAGGACCCTTTGAGGAGGGAACATTGAGCAAGAAACATGAATAAGGGGTCAGTGAGGTAGAAACTTAGGCAAAGAGCATTCTGCGTAGAAGCAGCAGCAAGTGCCAAAGGCCCTGGAGCAGGAACACGCTTCACAAATATAAAGAGCAACGAGGAGGCCGTTGTGGTTGGACAGAGGGAAGCAAGGCGGAGGGATGAAGCAGGGCTTTGTGGCCAGGGGGAGGCCTTTATCTTCCACTCTGAGTGTGATCAGAAGTCTTTGGGATCTGATTTACATGTAAAGGGATCTCTCCATTAGTTAGGGGCATAAAAGATTAGTCCAAACAAGGATCTGCTATTGATGGAGCTTTTTTCAGAGCTGGGGGAGCTTCTGGGGGAGCCAAAATAAAAAGCAAACAAACAGGCTTGGTGCCATACTTCAGTGGTTAGGGCACCGGCCACATACACTGGGGCTGTTGGGTTCAAACCCAGCCTGAACCTTCTAAATGACAGTGACAACTGCAACAACAGCAACAAAAAATAGCCAGGCATTGTGGCAGGCACCTGTAGTCCCAGGCTGAGGCAAGAGAATTGTGTAAGCCCAAGAGTTTGAGGTTGCATGAGCTGTGATGCCACTCACTCTACTGAGGGCAACAAAGTGAGTGAGACTCTGTCCCCTCCCCCCCCCAAAATGCAAACAAACATAAAACCCCTCACAGGCTCTGGAAGTTTCAGCTGCTTCTGGTGGTTTTCACTTAAGACTGCTTAACAATGGGTGGTGCCTCTGGCTCAGTGGGTAGGGTACCAGCTCCATATACCCAGGGTGGCGGGTTCAAACTGGCCCAGACCAAACTGCAACAACAAAAAAAAAAATAGCTGGGCATTGTGGTGGGCACCTGTCGTCCCAGCTATTCCAGAGACTGAAGCAAGAGAATCGCCTAAGTTCAGGAGTTGGAGGTTGCCGTGAGCTGTGTGATGCCACAGCACTCTACCGAGGGTGATGAAGTGAAACTCTGTCTCTACCAAAAAAAAAGACTGCTTAACAACATCTAAGCTGGCTCGGCGCCTGTGGCTCAACAGGCTAAGGCACCAGCCACGTACTCCTGAGCTGGCGGGTTCGAATCCAGCCTGGGCCGCCAAACAACAATGACGGCTGCAACCAAATAAATGGCTGGGCGTTGTGGCGGGCGCCTGTAGTCTCAGCTATTTGGGAGGCGGAGGCAGGAGACTCGCTTGAGCCCAGGAATTGGAGGTTGCTGTGAGCTGTGATGCCACAGCACTCTATTCAGGGTGACAGCTTGAGGTTCTGTCTCAAAAAAACAAAACAAAACAAAACAAAAAACAACATCTAAACTATTTCATTCGGTTAACCTTTGATTTCTTATTCCTCCAAATTAGTGCTGTCCAGAAAAATATAACGTGAGCCATGTATGTAATTTAAGATTTTCCAGTAGCCACATTTAGAAAGGGAAAAAGAAACAGGTGAAATTAATTTTAGTAACATTTTATTTTACCCAACATATCCAAGTGGTTATCATTTCAACACATAACTGATATAAAAATATCAATAATAAGAGAGCTTTCAGTCTTTTTATCATAGCACATCTTCAAAATCTAGTGTACATTTTTCATCTATGGCACACATCAATTTGGATGCTAAATTTTCATCAGAAATATTTGATCTGCATTTAGAGTTTACACAACTCACAGTTGCAAATGTAGATTCATGCAATCAGGTTGTTCCAGATGTACTTTAAACTTTCCCAGTAACTGAATCAGGTGTCAGTGTTCACATTTAAGTGAATTACAACTCATTATAATTTAAAAGCCAGTGTATTAACCACTCTTGCCACTATAGCAGATGGCAACCGCTGTACTGGCTGGCACAGATCTGGATTGATTTTAATCTTCTCCAAGCCCACTGCCTTCCCCCACCCACCTGGGAGGAAACGTCACAGCTACTTTGGGTTCTCTGTGCATCCGAAATCTCCACTCAGCTTAGATGAGGGATTCTCAGGCCATTAGTCTACAAGGCTCCTTTAACATTTGTTGAGATTCCCCCCACCTGTTGCTGCAGCAGGTCTGGGAGACGTTCCCCCCACACCCGGTGTTCCTCCCCACTCCCAACTAGCCTCCCATCTTGCACGTGATCAGTCTGTGTTCCCTATGCCTCCCTCACCCCCCACCCTGGACCCAGAGGCAGGAGAGAGACTTTCAGAGACATTCATGCTTCATCATCGCCATCGGCGGGTCCGCCCCTCCCCCGCGCCGGCTCTGCGGTCTACACCCCCTCTTTAGGTGACCTCATCGCCCGGCTCTAAACCTCAGCTCTCCCCCAGGACTCCCCACTGTCTCTCTCCTGTCCTGACCTTTGCCCTCTGCGGTCCCACACCCCCACCTTCAGTCCTGACGGCATCCCCTGCTCCACACACACACCTCTGCTCCCATCTCCCCAAAGGGCACCGCCCTTTGCAGCGCGGGTGCTCAGACCAAGCCAGTCCGCCGGCACAGAGACCCCCGCGTCCTTCTCTCTGCGCCCCACCACGTCGTCTCCCGCCCGGCCGTCGCAGCCCCCTTCCACCGCGCTGCTGCCTCCTCACCCGACCACCGTTCTCCAGGATGATGTGCTTTAAAACTAGAGAAGATGAGGCCAGCCCCTCCCTCCTGGTTAAAATCCATCCCGCCTAAATAAAACCCAAAGTCCTTAATCCCGGGAGTTAAACCCAAGCATGGGTCTGTCCTCATCCCTGCCAGCTCTGCTTTGGCGGCGGGAGCCTCCAGGCTCTGTCCCGCGCCACCAAGCCTCACTGTCCCCACCCTGACCAAGCCCCTGCAACGCTCCCCTACCAGACCCGATCCTCCGATCCTCCGGCTCATCATTTGGCTCTCAGCTCAATGTCCCCTCCTCTGAGACTCCCGGACCACCGCCTTATTGGCTGGTCCGGTTCCTGATCCTTCACTGTCCGTGCCCTCCGCTAGGACGCGAGCCCCAGGAGCGCGCAGACCGTGCATTTTGGTTCTGCTGCCCCCGCGCCTGCAGCCACCCCGGGAGCGCGGTGGGTGCGCGGTTGCTCCTCGCGAAGCGAAGGCGCCTATTGCTCACGCTCACCCAGAGCCTGCAGCGAGTGGGCCACCTAGCCGAGCCACTTGCTGCTCGTTCTCTTTTAATTCACTTTGGGGATGAGAATGGTTACCCTGCTTTTACTCATAGGAAGATGGGGGCTAACCGGGGTGTGGTCACCTGCCCAAGTCCTAAAGGTAGTACCTGATGTGGGCTTGAATCCTGGAAAAATTGCTGGGGAAGCACAGAAAGGGAGAGGTGGAGGAGGGGAGAGGAGGGAGGGAGGGAGTATTTAATGAGAGGGAGAGAACCGAGAAAGACGTGGCAGGGCAGTCCAGGCTCCAGGGTCTCCATCCACCCCAACCCCTGCTCCAGCCTCCTCTGGGTACCCAGAATCTGCCTGGTACCAAGGCAGCCTGAGAGAGTTGAGCCGGCAGCACCTGAGCGGTGGAATGTGTCCCCGGGGGGCAGGCCAGCCCAGGCTGACTATGCTGCTTATAAGCTCTGTGGGGGCCCCTGTAGGAGGCAGTAGGCGCGAGCTCCACTTAGCAGCAGAATCCAGGAGCCCAGACGTGGCCAGGTAAGAGGCCCGGGGGTCACCACCGAAAAGCCTGTGGTCTTTGTTACCTGGATCTCCCTATAGCCCCACGTCACTGCGATTCTCAGTCCTTGGACCTTTTCTGTTCTTCATCTCTCTAAACAGCTCTCTCACTGTCCCTAGCTATGACGGTGAGATGTTACCCTAGTTAGGAGTGTCCTCCCGTTCTCTCTCTCTCTCTCTCTCCTCTCTGTGTCTCTCCATGTCTCTAGCTCTCAGCCTGTCTCTGAGTATAGCTGCTAAATATTCTGTCTCTCTGAACGCCGAATCGCTCCCGGCCTTCTCCCCCTTCCAGCTGTGCCTGTTCATAGATGGCTGGACGGCTAGGCACTGTATACCTTCCTTTCTCCCTAGTTCGCGCTCTCTCTCTCTCATTTTCTCTCAGTCTCTAAATCTGTCTGTACTTTCTGGATCTGGGGGAGGGGGCGTTTACATAGTCTTGCCAGCCCAATAACATCCCAGGGGATGAGGAAGGGGGCAGAAAGAGAGAGATGGGGAAACTTGGTCTGAAGACTCAGATTTGCCTGAATCCCAGTTCTCATCTTCAGGTGCTGACATGGTGGCCACAGTGGGAAAACCTTGGGACTTGTTCCTGGGGTACCTCATCCTTGGTGTCACAGGTATCTGAGTATGCATGCGTGACTGTGCTTGGGGGTACAGTATTTGTTAATGTTCAGACATGACTCAGTGTCTTCCTTGTGACTCTAAAGTGGCTGTGAGACAGTAGCATGTGACCACTCCCCTGTGGCTGTACACGTGTAATTCCTCCAATCACAGTGAATCTTGTGTGACAGCCTGACGGGGTGTGCGGTTGTGCCTCTGAGGATCAGTGTGTGATTGGGTGAAAGGTCCTGAGGTTTGTGCCTCTGAATACGTTGGGGAGGGATCAAAGGGTGGTGATGCAGGGGAGGCAGGGTAAACCGAGGGGCGACACGCGAGATGGTGCTTCCGAGGGAGCCGCGGCTTGCTGGGAGTCTGTCCCTACTTCCTGAGTCTTCAGTCCTCAGACTCCGGGGGCCCACGTCCCGGGACTATGTATGGTCGTTTCTGTGAGGAGGACTAGTGGCTGGGCGTGACTGCGGGCGAGCCTGGGCCGGGGAAGACGTTCGGGACCTCCTCCCTGAGCATCTGGCTGTGTCTGCCTTCCCTTCCCTCCGCCTGTGTGAGGGGTTCACTTGCGGTGGGGACTGTGCCTGGCATGCTGCTTGTGTGGTGTGAGTCCCAGAGATGGGTCTGCCACTCAAAGCTGAACTCCACCTCCTGACCCAGGTGACCCTGCCTCAGGTCCTCTGATCCCTCTTCCACCCATAACTCCTCCCCCTGAGCCCTAACGCCTGTGAGCCCTGACTTCCCGAAGGAAGTCCAGACCTCCCGGCCCTAACTGCCCTGACCACGCCCCTGCATACTGACCCCACCCCCAGAAGCCCTATGCCCGCCCCCAGACGTGACCCCGCCCTAGAAGCCCTGACTCCGCCCCCAGGATCTCGAGCCTCTGGCACCAGCAGCCAGATCGTAAACGGCGAGGACTGCAGCCCGCACTCGCAGCCCTGGCAGGCAGCACTGTTCATGGAAAACGAACTTTTCTGCGCGGGCGTCCTGGTGCATCCTCAGTGGGTGCTGTCAGCCGCACACTGTTTCCAGGAGTGAGTGAGAGGGTGGAGAGGGCAGAGCAGGACCTGGGCCCGGGGGCGGGACCTGGGTGTATCCCTACCTAGGGAGGCGGGCCTAGTGTGAGGCTCTCCTGAGGGTGTGCAGGTGTGAAGGTTCTGGGCACAGGAAGGAGCTGAGCCTAGTTGGGGGCGTCCCGAGTGAGGAAAAGGGAGGTGGCGATTGCCCTGAGTGGAAAGCCCAGCTCAGGGGCTGAGCCCCTAGCGAGCTAAGGCAAGTTCTTGTCCCTGGATTGTTTTGAAGATTTGGGATCAAGGTTAAGCTAGCGAGGAGGACGGGGTCAGGGTAGGGAACCGGGTCTATCCCCGTTGTGGTGGATGAAAACGGAGATAACAATGTAATTGCCGCAAAACCTACCCGCCCTCCGTGGTCCTCAGCTCCTACACCATCGGGCTGGGCCTGCACAACCTCGAGGCCAGCCAGGAGCCAGGCAGCCGGATGCTGGAGGCCACCCTCTCCATACGACACCCAGAGTACAACAAACCCTTGCTCGCCAACGACCTCATGCTCATCCGGTTGAACGAATTAGTGACCCCGTCTGACACCATCCGGGACATCAGCGTCTCCTCCCTGTGCCCGACCGCTGGGGATTCGTGCCTCGTTTCCGGCTGGGGTCTGCTGGTGAACGGTGAGCTCCTAAGCAGGGTCTCCCCTCTTTGAGGCGTCCTCTGCTGGGACGAGGGGGCTGACCCGGAGCTCTGTACCCCAGGTAGACTGCCCACAGTGCTCCAGTGCGTGAATGTGTCGGTGGTGTCCGAGGACGAGTGCAGAGAGCTCTATGACCCGGTGTTCCACCCCAGCATGCTCTGTGCCGGCGGGGGACAGGACCAAAAGGATGCCTGCAACGTGAGCCATACGGAGGGAGAGGCGCAGGTGGCCTGGGGACAACTATAAAAGGGGGGACAGAGATGCGGGGAAGGATAGTGACAAAGGGAGAGAGAAAAGGTTAGAAATAGGTAAATAGACACGGAATTAAAGGGAAGTAAAGAAAGAAATGAACAGAAATAGAGACACGGGGAGATAGAAACACACATAAAAATATAGTTGACCGGCTCGGCGCGTGTGGCTCAACGGGCTAAAGCGCCAGCCATGTACACCTGAGCTGGCGGGTTCGAATCCAGCCTGGGCCCGCCAAATAACAATGACGGCTGCAACCAAAAAAAATGGCCGGGCGTTGTGGCGGGCGCCTGTAGTCCCAGCTACTTGGGAGGCAGAGGCAAGAGACTCGCTTGAGCCCAGGAATTGGAGGTTGCTGTGAGCTGTGATGTAACGGCACTCTATCCAGGGTGACAGCTTGAGGCTCTGTCTCAAAAA
>CAUYRH010052599.1:0-36256 GCA_963574655.1 Perodicticus potto | reverse complement strand
GAGGATGTGATTTTCCTTTTCCAGTTGTTAACCACTGAGGGTGAGGTGAATTAGTTGCTGGTATTTCTCCACAGCTGAGACTTCAACCCAGAGTCACCTATTCACTAGGAGTGGACAGAGACCAGCTGAAAACAAGACAGAGCCACTTAGCCTCACCACACCAAGCAGGCCCCCAGTGTCTCAGGCCATCGCACTGTACAGGTCCTTTGCAAAGCTCTAGTGGAAAAGGAACAGACACCAGCCGCAGCTCTTGGGCAAAGAGCTGGTTGATCCCTACTCCAAGAGCCCCCCAACCCAACCTCAACTTATCTCATCTAGCCAAATGGTGTAAAAAAATCATGGGGCAGAACCAGCAGAAAAACTCCAGCAAAATGAATAATCAGAGTAGATCAATTCCCCCAAGGAAAGACATGGCAGACACACTAGAAGATCCCATTCATAAACAAATAGCTGAGATGTCAGAAATTGAATTCAGAATTTGAATTGCAAATAAGATTAATAGAATGGAGGAAAAGATGGAATTAGAAATTCAAAGAGTATTTCAAAAGTTGGCTCAAGAATTCAATGAATTCAAAGACAAAATCACCAAACATTTAGACAGATTGAGACAAAGCCTCAAAGATCAGAGAAATACAGTAGAATCCCTCAGTAACAGAATGGAGCAGGTAGAAAAAAGGATTTCTGACATTGAAGACAATGATTTTGAATGCTCCCAAATGCTCAAAGTAAAAGAGAAGTGGAGAGCAAAAATAGACCATTCTCTCAGAGAGCGCTGGGACAATTCGAAGAAAACTAATCTTCACTTCATAGGAATTCCTGAAGGCAACGAGGTGGCTTCAAAAGGCCCAGGTGCTCTATTCCATGAAATAATCAAAGAGAACTTCCCAGACATGCCTACAGATTCTGAAATTCAGATAGCAGACAGTTTCAGAACCCCAGCATGATTGAAGTCAAATAAGCCCTTTTCCGGACACATTATAATTAACTTCACAAGGTTAATATGAAGTAGGAAATCCTGCAAGCAGCCAGATGTAAGAAAACCATAATGTACAAGGGGAAGAATATTAGAATGACTGCAGATCTCTCTACTGAAACCTTTCAAGCTAGAAAAGGGTGGTCATCGACTTTTAATCACCTAAAACAAATAATTTTCAACCCAGGATCTGTATCCAGCTATACTGAGTTTCATTTATGATGGAGAAATTAAATACTTTAATGACATACACATGTTGAAGAAATTTGCCATAACTAAACTTCTCCGGGATATTCTCAGCCCTATCCTCCATAATGACCAGCGCAATCCTCTACCACCAAAGTAAACACACTCAGAAATTTTTGATCAAATCCCAACTTCCACAGTGGCAAAAGGATTAAAAATGTCCACTGGACTTTTGAAAAACTCAATACCCAAAATTCTAACAGGCTTATCAATATTCTCAGTTAATGTGAATGGCTTAAATTTTCCTCCACTATCATAATTTAAAGATCTAAAAAAAAAAAAAAATACTTCATTTTATATGGAATCAGAAAAAACCTCTAATAGCCAAGACAATACTCAGAAATAAAAACAAAGCAGGAGAAATCACGCTAACTGATCTCAGATTACACTATAAATTGATAGTGATAATAACTGCATGGTACCTGGCACAAAAACAGAGAGGTAGATGTATGGAACAGAATAGAGAACCAAAAGATTAACCCTGCTACTTACTGTTATTTGATCTTTGATAACCCAATAAAAAAAATTCAGTAGGGAAAAGATTC
Source organism: Perodicticus potto (assembly GCA_963574655.1). Lineage (NCBI taxonomy): Eukaryota > Metazoa > Chordata > Mammalia > Primates > Lorisidae > Perodicticus > Perodicticus potto. The sequence goes on along the minus strand of CAUYRH010052599.1, from coordinate 34,492 downwards.
CCTATTTAACAATGGTGCTGGGGGAATTGGCTGACGATCTGTAGAAGACTGAAACTGGACCCACACCTTTCACCATTAACTAAGATAGACTCTCACTGGATTAAAGATTTAAACTTAAGACATGAAACTATAAAAATACTAGAAGAAAGTGCAGGGAAAACACTTGAAAAAATCGGCCTGGGTGAATATTTTATGAAGAAGACCCCCAGGCAGTTGAAGAAACACCAAAAATACATTCCTGGGATCTGATCAAACTAAAAAGCTTCTGCACAGCCAAAAACAAAGTAAGTGAAGCAAGCAGACAGCCCTCAGAATGGGAGAAGATATTTGCAGGTTATGTCTCTGACAAAGGTTTAATAACCAGAATCCACAGAGAACTCAAATGTATTAGCAAGAAAAGAACAAGTGATCCCAGGTCAGGGTGGTCAAGGGACTTGAAGAGAAACTTATCTGAAGACGACAGGTGCAAAGCCTACAGACACATGAAAAAAATTTCATCATCCTTAATCATCAGAGAAATGCAAATCAAAACAACTTTGAGATATCATCTAACCCCAGTAGGATTAGACCACATTATAGAATCCCCAAACCAGAGATGTTGGCATGAATGTGGAAAAAAGAAGTAGTTTGGAGATCACTTAGGGATCTAAAAGTAGACCTGCCATTTGATCCTTCAATTCCTCTACTAGGTATATATCCAGACAACCAAAAAAATCACTTTATAACAAAGATATTTGCACTAGAATGTTTATTGCAGCCCAATTCATAATTGCTAAGTTGTGGAAGAAGCCCAAGTGCCCATCAATCCATGAATGGATTAATAAATTGTGGTATATGTACACCATGGAATATTATGCAGCCTTAGAAAAAGATGCAGACTTTACCTCTTTCATGTTTACATGGATGGAGCTGGAACATATTCTTAGCAAAGTATCTCAAGAATGGAAGAAAAAGTATCCAATGTACTCAGCCCTACTGTGAAATCAATTTATAGCTTTCATATGAAATCTATAACCCAACTATAGCCCAAAAGGAAGGGGACAGAAGAGAGGGAGGGGAGGTAAAGGGGAGAATGAGTGGAGGGAGGGTAAATGGTGGGAACACAACTACGGTGCATTTTATAAGGGTACATGTTAAATTTACTAAGTGTGGAGTATAAATGTCTTAATAACTATGAAAATACAGTGAAGGCTATGTTAAACAGTTTGATGAAAATATTTCAAAAGGGATATAAAACCAACACATTATACCCCATAATTGCATTAATGTACACAGCTATGATTTAATAATTTAAAAAAAAAGAATTTGTCAGTATTGTAATAAGTATGCTAATTCAAGAGCTTTGAGTATACCTCTGTCTATTCCTTGGATACATTGTCTACTAAAAGAGGTGTCATCTCCCAAATATGCAACTGGGTCCAAGGAATTTAGAGTATTATAATAATCCCATGGGTACTAGCTCTCCCTACCAAAAAGATAATATACAAGACAACTTCTGTTCTCTGATTAGATAGGTTTCCAATGGTAAATTACTAATAAAACATTGGCTTTCTGAATGTTTACACATTTGCTCGTTATGTTTTACTTAGTGAAACGTAGACCCTGGGACATATTAATCCTGGAGTGAATTGACAAAGTCAAGTTCTTCAATTTATGTAACTGAGATCTAGACTCTGGAATGGGAGAATTCACTTACTTACTAATAATCTATAGGCTCAATGTCTGGCAATAGTTCAACTACCTTAAGGAAAACATGTAACTTACAGTGGATTATATCTAATTAAATAGCAATTTATTTACTTCATGGCAGATTCTTCTAATGAGAAGGATTACTAATTTAAAATGTTAAGCAACTAACTGAACAGTGTAAAATTTAGAGCCCCGTGTAAACTCTTTTTCTATTTTCATTTTTTTCAGAAAATTACAGGGGTACAAATGTTTTGCTTACATGGAAGGCTGTTGTACTGCTTAAGTCAATGTTATAATTTTGCCTATTTTTCTATTTTCTCTCTCACTTTATCTACAGTACAGATTTGGCACTAGCTGTATGCTTTGTTTAACTACGCCATTTAGTACAAGCCATGTCTTTGCCCCTAAGTTGCAATTTTCTGAGGGTAGATGTCAATTTAACCATGCCTCCCCTTGTAAACTACTGTAGTGCCTTGCACATTTTAAATATATAGTCAATATTTTTTAATAAATAAAGTATCTTACCATTTGCACATCTTATTGTGGCAGATCATTTCTTCTCTCCTGTGTCACAACATTAGAAGCCTCAGAACTACTTTTCCAAGAATCCCCACTACCATTAGAACACTGGGTAGACATCCTCAATGAAAAACACCAACTGAGTACTTGGAAAGAGAAGTAGGAGCCAGTGCTGGGCAGGAATGAAAGTTTCTGTTAGCCTGTTGAAACGTACCTCATTTGCTTCTATGGTCACCAGTAAGAGATTCCTGCAGTTTCTCTTATGTTTTCACTTTCCAATTTCCCAAAATCCAGCAGTGACATTCCCTGAACAGCCCCACAGTTCTTTCAATAATTTCACAGGCTCTAATTCCCTGTATCAAATTCCTTTCTGTCTAAAATTTCTGGAATAAATTGTTTACTTAAATACTGACTGAAAGACTGGAGACAATTGTTTTTTTCTGTTTATCATTCCCATTCTGTCTCCATTATAAAACAAGAAAAAAAATACTTCAAAAATTTAGAACATTCTTTCTTGAATGTGAACTGGAATTAGCAATGGAGGAAATGTCATAGCTTCAAATTATAATTATGCTTTAGAATTATTGCCAAAATGTATGGAAATGGCAAAACTGATCCACCTCTTGATAAGCATTATAGGTTGTTGAGTCACAGTCCAGAAAGAAGCGGAATTTTTATAGTTGATAGCTGCTATTAAGAAGTGCTAGAATCGGGCAACTGCTAAGGAGACACCTGTGCCTTGGTGTCTCCTTCACTTTACACATAGGACTAAATGTGGAACCCCCATTTCCTATGCCTAGGTCAATTTCTTGTAAATTTCCTAGGCCTCAATTCCATGAGTGGACTGTATCCATTCATTGATACACTCATTCGCCTTGCCCCTGGCGGAAGGGACTGTATTCATTCGTTTCCTGGCCAAGGAACCCATACACCTATGTATACCCTGAGGCTAAAGGCCTAAAGGAGGAGATGGGGAACGACCAGGAGAGGAAGGAGAGAGCTTCTCTCTCCCCACTTGAATTCTCTCCCTCTACCAGGAGCTCTAGTGTTTTCTGTATTCTTTTCTGTAAATCAATTCTGTCTTACCACTGAGGCGTCGGGGGTGGGAAATAATGTAATGAAGAATAATAAAATACATGTATTTGTAATATAAAAAATAAAATAAAAAAAGGAGGATATTATGTAAAACACTAGAAATTTCTTATGGTCAAAAGCTAATATGTATGCTGGATCAGAGACCCCTTTCAGACTCTGAGGATGCTCTGAGCTTCTCTATAGAAAAAGGTCTTTTGCAAGAGTACATCCAAAACCCATCCATTTCCTCCAGTTTTGGATGCAGAGGGATCCTAAATTAAAAGCTCTTGCATCAAGTGTCTGGATTCTAGTACCCTCATGTAAATGAGAACATGATGACAATGAAACAAAGTCCATGACTTTGACCTGCCTGCTGGTCAGTTAGCATTCTGTCAATCACTGAATGCATCCCTGATTCTCACTAGAATCAAGCTAGTGTAGATGGACTCAGTGCTGAGAAATTACCTCTCCAAGTAGGTGGCCTTCCTAATAGTTAATCATTTCATGCTTCATTAAGTCACCCTGAACGCATTGTCTTCTAACACAAATGACCACCCATCCTCATACTGAAGTGCTATAAAAAGTGATAGACATTTTGTCCTAATTATAGCTATCCACACAAAAGGCATCACCAAGCACTTTAGAAACATTGTTCCCTTTTATTTTCATAGGCGGTATATGAGATTACAAAATATGATTCCCATTTTACAGATGAGAAAACATAGGTTAAGTGACATGACCAAAGTCACATGGTAAGAAGTGGCAACACACATACATCCCAAGGTTATAAACTGAATATTTGTGTTCCCCTCTCAAATTCATCTTTTGAAATCCTAAACACTAATGTGATAATATTAGGAGTTGGGATTTGGGTAAGTGATTAGGTTTAGATGAGGTCACAGGGGTAGAGCCCCCATGATGGTATAAATACCTTATAAGAAGAGAAAGAGACTTTAGGGCTTTCATTCTCCACCAGGTGAAAATTGAGAAAGCAGCTGCCTGCAAGCCTGGAATTGGGTCATCACTAGATACCAAATCTGCCAGCACCTTGATCTTGAACTTTTCAGCCACCAGAATTATGAGAAATAAATGTCTGTTGTTTAAGCTAGCCAATCTGTAGTATTTTGTTATTACAACCTAAGAAGACTAAGGCAACCAAGATGACTAAACTTATGATTTTCATAGCTATGCTTTTTGCACTCCAACAAATACAAATGTTAAACTTTGTGATCTAAGTCTCAAGTGCCAACCTCAATTTAAAGAACTTAATACACATATAAACTCTACATATGTACTCCTAAACCTCCTGAAATAATTTCAATTAAATAAGCCTGGCTTTGGAGAGGCATTAAAATTACTGACATTGAAAGAAGAAAAAGATATCTTTTCACTTAATTGTTAAAATCACCCCATCTATACCCTGCCCACATAATTCTCAACTAATAATAGCCTATTTCACTCAGTGTCAGCAAAGAATACAGAATGCTGTAATCCACATGTGTGTTATTTTGTTGCACATGTCTGCAAACTATAATTAGCAGATAACTTCTTCAAACATCAAGTCAAACATTTTAGGGAGTTTTTTCTTGCTTATAGAAAATTCAAGAGTGAACAGCTTGGAAAAACATTTTTTAAAAAAAGGCAAGAAAAACAAACCCTGTTCTATCTTATATCACGACTTGATTTTGGATCTTTCATATTTGCTAATTCTTTTAAAATTATATCTGAAAAGGTATGACTTGAAGCAAGGGATATATCCATCATGGTACATCAAAGAAAATACATCACAGAAGATAAATATAAGGGAGGGCTGTACAAGGAGTCCCTAAAAAAATGACTGATTGGATTTAAAGATATGCAAATCATTGGTGACCTTAGCAAGGGGTCATTTTATTGATGAAGGAGAAAACACTACTGCAATGGGTTAAAATATATGTATATATGACACCTGCATACAGTGGACTACTCTATAACGGCTAAACAGATTGAGGTGCATCTGTAAGTACAAAGTTAGAAATACGTTTTTGGAAAAGCAAGTTGCCAAACAATAAGAATAGCATGATTTCATATTTGCAAAAGTAAAATTATCAGTGTATAAAATGTATGTAGATATAGATAGATAGCCTTATTTGTGTATTTGCAAATGCATGAGAAAACTGTCTAAAAGGACACCTACTTTGTACCCTGTGTTGCACGCTCTCCAATCATCTCTAATTTCAGCCACAGCTATAGCAGATGGTTTCACGCAAACTCCAACTCAGGCCGATGATGTCCCACCAGAAGCTCAGAGCATGCCTGTGGTCTTTTCATACTTTGAGTTGGGGCTTCTCAAAGGAGCACACTTAATTTTGTAAATAAGAGCTACCTAGGAAAAGCGAGTGAATGCCTCTAAGGAGGAACATTCAACCAACCGTGAACGAGAACTAGTGGACAAAAGCCCATCCTACCCACTGCAGCCTGGGAGTCATCCTATAGCTATCATTTTTTTAATTGCAGTAAAATAGATATAACATATATTTACCACTATAATCATTTTTAAGTGTGCAATTCAATGGCATTAAGTACTTTACTAAATTGTGTAACTATCATCATTACTCATCTCCAGAACTTTTTCATCATCCTCAACGGAAGTTTTTTGTTTTCGTTTTTTGGGGGGTTTGGGGGTATTTTTGAGACAGAGCCTCAAGCTGTCACCCTGGATAGAGTGCTGTGGCATCACAGCTCACAGCAACCTCCAATTCCTGGGCTCAAGCGAGTCTCCTGCCTCCGCCTCCCAAGTAGCTGGGACCACAGGCGCCCGCCACAACACGCCCGGCTGTTTTTTGGTTGCAGCTGTCATTGTTGTTTGGCGGGCCCTGGCTGGATTGGAACCTGCGAGCTCAGGTGTACGTGGCTGGCGCCTTAACCCGTTGAGCCATAGGCGCCGAGTCGCTATTCAGACTTTTTAAGGGTTCTGTTCAAATGTCCTCTCATCATTGTCCTTCTCTGTACCCAGCCTATCTGAAAATTTCTATTTCTTTTATTATGCTTTATATTCCTTACAGCACTTTTACCTGTCATTATTATATTTGTTAGATGACGGTTCTCCTAACTAGAATGTAAGCTTCATTAAAATAAAACTTATTTATTCTCTGCTGTATTCCTAGTGCCTTGAATAGTACCTGGCATATAGATTTAGAACAAATGAATGAGAAGAAACATGTGATTGACTTTGTTTCCGTTTTTACCTTGGTTTTGAAAGAGCCAAACTGGAAACTGAACTGTGTTGGGGTGGTTGGACCTTGCATATTTTTTCTTACTTTTTGCCTGTCTTGACTTTATCCTTCAATTTATGTTTTCTTTCTCACTGAGTCTTTGTTCTCACTTATATGTATTTGCTCTGCTTTTATACGTCATTTCAAATCCTTTCTAGAATAAAAGAGACTTTAAAAAAAATTCTTAAGTTATTAAATGATATGGATCTACTGCTAATACAATAAGGAAAAGATAAAATACTCTACTGTTAGAATTTTAATTTAACCTTGAGAGTTTCAGGAAAAGGTATTTTGTATGTGCCTTTTGGTGTGCATGCCCCTTGGTTGCTGGGCTATTTGAACACTTACTTGATTTAAATAACAATTTTATATAACGGACTTAATCTCTTTTCAGAGATGCTGATGATAAACACAAGCTTATAACCAAAACAGAAGCAAAACAGGAATACCTTCTGAAAGACTGTGATTTAGAAAAAAGAGAACCAGCTCTTAAATTTATTGTGAAGAAGAATCCTCATCATTCACAATGGGGTGATATGAAACTCTACTTAAAATTACAGGTCTTTCATAAGTTTTGTTTACTAATTTTAAACTCTGGTTGAGTAAAGTTTTAACAGTGAACTAGTTATAATTAGTGTAGCTTTTGCTTATAGACAGTGAAAAAGATTCTTTTCCCTTTTCTTGTTTTGAATGAGTTAGAGTCATTTACAATGACATTTAATAGCATCACTTTTTCATTTTTTACTTTTTGGTATGGCACTGTTGGGTGATGTGAGGAGTACAGTTTGGGACAGGTGTCACACCCTGTTCCTCTGCCTCTCCATCCCTGCCTTTCCTTATCTTGAAAAAAAAATTAGGAATTTCACAAATACCTAAAATCTAACTCTATTTGAGATATATCTATGTAGAATGCTATCAGGTGTCCATGTAACACTAGTATATCTCAGAGCAGATCTTCTCAACTCTCCTGTTGCAAATGGGTTGCACATATGCCAAGATAGTTATCTACTTAGTGGCTGGGGCTGCTAGCACACAGGCCAGTTGCCCTGTCACAAGCATCCTGTGTCTACCCCAGCATGGTACCAATATTGGAATATTCTTTTGTGCCATTGTATTGAAATATTTGGAAGCATTGTTTTAGAGCATGATTTAAGTCAGAATATACTAGAAAATACCTTATCTTCAAATAAAATTAAGAAGCCACATTGTGAAACAAAACATGTACTGAATTTTATCAAATATTTTATTAAATATTAATCACTATTGATTAAAAGATTCACCATTGTTTTATGTACCATTGAAAATGCTAGTTAAACCAACCTTTGCATGTTTATCACTTGATGCTTTTATACTCAGAGAAATAGTGCTATTAGACTTTATTGTAGTTTTTTGTCATGTATCATACTTACACATACCTAATAGGGAAGATGCAAACAAATGAAGATATTTCTAAAATTCTTTACATTCAGAGTTCAATTCTTCTGAACCACTTTTCGATTCAGAATTGTTAAAGTACCAGTAACACATTGGTGATGCAGCATTTTCAAGGATGTTAGATTGTGGAAAATGTGATGTCTTAGAATTTATGAAGTGCAAGTATATCACCTTATTATGTTAAGAAATTTGAGTTTGCTGGCTCGGCGCCTGTGGCTCAGCGGGCTAAGGCGCCAGCCATGTATACCTGAGCTGGCGGGTTCGAATCCAGCCTGGGCCTGCCTAACAACAATGACGGCTGCAACCATAAAATGGCCGGGCGTTGTGGCGGGCACCTGCAGTCCCAGCTACTTGGAAGGCAGAGGCAAGAGACTTGCTTGAGCCCAGGAATTGGAGGTTGCTGTGAGCTGTGAAGCCACAGCACTCTATCCAGGGTGACAGCTTGAGGCTCTGTCTCAAAAAAGAAAAAAAAAAAAGAAATTTGAGTTAGATTGATGTTTTTTTTTCCTATAGCATATTATGAGAGATAGCCTGAGCATAATTCTTATTCTCTTAGAATCTAAGTAAATATTATAAACAGTAAAGATGTTTATAGTCCAAAGTAGAATGAGAACTTTTTAGGTCATTTAGATACCAAAAATATTTAGCTTTGCATTTCTCCCCTCCCCCGCTTTTTAAAAAAACGTTAAGGCCAGGTGTGGTGGCTCACACCTATAATCCTAGCACTCTGGGAGGCTGAGGCTGATGAATTGCCTCAGTTCAGGAGTACAAGACCAGCCTAAGCAAGAGCAAGACCTTCATCTCTACTAAAAATAGAAAAAAAAACTAGCTAGTCATTATGGAGGATGCCTCAGCTATTAGGGAGGCTGAGGCAAGAGGATCACTTGAGCTTAAGAGATTGAGTTTGCTGTGGGCTGTGATGAGGCCATGGCACTACCCAGGGCAACAGAGTGAAACTCTGTTTCAAAAAAACCAAAAACAAAACATTTTTGTTAATAGATCTAGAGGGTACAAGTTGAATTTCATTACATGCATTTATTATATAGCAGTAGAGTCTGGGCTTTTAGTGTACCACTCATACAAATAGTATACATTGTATCCTATAGATAATTTCTCATTCCTTATCCCCCTACCAATTCTCTCTTTGAGTATTCAGTGTCTGTCTGTTACGCCAGTTGTTCCCAACCTTTTTGGCTCTAGGGACTAGTTTCATGGAAGTCTTATCTGGAACATGTGACTTAGATGCCGCATTTACGTACTTTACAGTAAGGTCCATCCTCTTATGAGAATCTAATGTCACTGCTTATCTGAGTCCTGTGGAGAAACGGCTGTAAACATAGATGAAGCTTTGCTTGCTCGCCTGTCATTCACCTTCTGCTGTGCAGCCTGGTTCCTAACAGGCCACATACTGTACCCGTCTGCAGCCCAGGGGTTGGGGACTGCAACATTGTACCAGCCTATGTATAATGTAGCCATAGTTTAGCTCCCACCCAATTTTTAAAAAACATTCATATTTTACAGATCAGAATTTAGTCAAATAGATAGAAATGCTTATTGATACAGAAGCAGATGAGTTATAATTGCCGATTCCCTATAGCTGGAGATTTTTGGAAGTGACCTCATGTTTAGGTCTGTCTCTACACTCATCTATCAACAAACTTTCTGTGGTGAGCCTGCCAGAATTCATCAGACCCCCAGACCACATGTATTTCTGATGATTCCTGTGACAGCAATACAATCAGAGGACAAATTTTCTATACATTTACTAAGAGTTTAATAGGTTTAGATGTTTTATTAGTATTGTTTCTTATCATTAATCTTTGAAACTTTTTAAATTTCAAATAGGCATGTATAAATTTGTACTTAAGTTAGATTATTCTTTGTTATTTGTGGGTTTGTTAAGTATAACTTCATAATATTTTGCAACTCTGAATCACAGCTAATTAAATATAGATTTTGTATCGTAGATTGTGAAGAGGTCCCTTGAAGTTTGGGGTAGTCAGGAAGCATTAGAAGAAGCAAAGGAAGTGCGACAGGAAAACCGAGAAAAAATGAAACAGAAGAAGTTTAATAAAAAAGTAAAAGGTAAGTGGCTACATTTTATATGATGGAGGAGTGTGTTTTACCACTTTGCAAAAAGCCTTTAGCTATGTTCCTCCCATTAAAAAATATAATGTCATCAGTAGATAGGAATGTGTATTTTCAAAGGTTGAAAAATGAAGTTTGTCTTCAGTACATTGGTGCTTGAGACTTAGTCCAAAGCTAGTGTTACTGCATTTCTACAAAGCATGTAAACTGTTATCTTACAGTTAATCAAGTTTTTATGTAGAGATAGTGTTAGGATCTGGGACGGTATTCCTGGTCAAGGATCTGGCATCAATTAAGTCTTAAATCTGATCAACAGTGTTGTAAAAAACAGATACCTAACAAAAAACCTCTCTAACTGCTAAAAATGAAAAAAAATGCCCCACGTCTTAAGTCTCGTATTCATAATTTAGCAGCAGAAGGAACTTGCTAATGTTAGCTAGTCTGATCATTTTTATTTCACATAAAGGCCCAGAAAGGTGGGATGACTTGTTACATAGATAGTTACTGGCTGAGTTAGAATCAGGCTTTCTTGACTGAAAGTTTTCATGAAGTAGTCATTCTTCTATCCACACATCTGTCTCTGCACGCTGCTATTCCTTCATCATACTTTTCTCTGTGCTGATGTTACCTTGAATCCATCCATTAACGTGTACCTCTGTCTTAAGCCTAATCTGTTCATCCATCCATACACCAAGGCACCCAGTATTTACTGAGTGTCAATTATGTGCCAGGTTCTGTGCCAGCGTACATGTTGGAGTCACAGATTGTCAGGAGAGACACTTAAAATCATAGTGATAGGTCCACTCCAGTATGAACTGAGTGGTGGTGAGGAGCCCAGGAGGCTGGCAGGAGCACAAGGGGTGCTTTGTGCTGTACACAGAATCCTTGAAGAGTTTTAAAAGGGTAAACATAAATGTTCTTCATGTAGTAATTATGTAGAGTCCCACTGTGGTGTAAGGTGTGTATAGACAGCATGTATTTTGCATATATATTGGGTTATATTTGCATTAAATTCATTTAAAAGGTCCTGGCTATCTATGTTTTTAGAATTTAGAAGAGGTTTTGGAAGTTTAATGACATAACTCAGATAGACAAACAAAAAATCAGAACCAAAAATTGAATGTAAGCTTCCCTTATTTCTTCTCATTATGAGGAATTTCCCTTCCTTTTCATTACAAGTATAACTCAAGAACAGTGCAGAAAAGTTAGAAAAGTTACTGAAGTTTGTCTTCAGCACATTGGTGCTTGAGGCTTAGTCCAACTCTCACAGTACTGCATTTCTACAAAGCAAGAGTTCTACAAAGAAATCTTGTCTCATTATTCTACTACTCAGAGATAATCATTAGCAAATCATAAATCATTTTAAAGTCTTATGATAAATCATTTTAAAGTCTTTTCCTCCATTTTTTTTTAATGCATAGACCCTTTTAAAAGTTTTTGTATAAAAGGCACTGTTGGACATTTATGAAGTTTGTCAAGGCAACCCCATGATAAACATCCTATGTACATCTTTATCTAAGTTATAGTTAGTCAATTCCTGAGTTGTATGGTAAGCACTCTTGTGTGGCTTTATAGAGGTTTCTGACAGCAAACTACAGTCATATGAGAGCATTTCACTGAAGAATTTTCTCCAGATTAGCTTCTGCTATATGTAATACTCAAAAATGCCAGTAAGGATTGATTGAGAAGATTTAGAAAGAAGTCTGTTGAAATTGATCCTTTTCTTTAATCTTTTCAGTGTCCCACAGAGCCTTTTTTCTCTTCCAATAAGTAGCAAGGAGAGCCTTGAAGGATAAAGAAGGTGACAAAAAGGCATCTTAAAGGGTGTGAAAAAGGAGGGCATAGTTAGAGATTTAATTATTTATTAGTCTAGAGTATTTGTAAACCCCAGCTACCTGAAATCACCTCAATTCTTCCCTCTTTGCTGCCTCCTAAAACCACTTTGCAGATGGTATTTTGAGGCAGGTAATGTATGGATAAAAGGATAAATATTAATTAGAAACTTAACGTCTGCATAGTGATAAAATATTTTTAAAAAGGGGAGGATGATCTATAATATTTTTTAGATACTGATTCTGTAGTCTGGTCACAATGTCATCTAATGGTAACTAATTTCCTGTAATTTAACTGACAGAATAAAAGATTATAGCATCTATTTCATCTCATGTTTTAAATACAAATTCTATTAAAATGAGCCTATATTTTAAATATTAGTATGAACTGACTTTTAAAAAAGATTTACAGAATTTTCATTGGTACTTTTTAAAAGAAATACAAACTTAAATATATTGGCTTTTTTTTCTCACTATATTAAATTGCTGCTATTAATCACCAGACATGGTACTGTGGCTTTTCCTCGTCCTTAAAGAGTTCAAGTTTGTCCTGAAGTTTTTCAGAGTTAGATCTCTTAGGACTGGATTCTTTATTTCTTGTTTTTGAGGAAATTTTTCCAAGTGTTTACATGAATGGGTCTCTTTCCAAGTCTCTACAAGTTAAAATGTTTTTGTTTTTTGGGCTGTGAATACCTGGATTTTTTCTCTCGGTTCTATCAACATTACTCCACTGTCTTCTGGTGGTGAATGTGCAGCGAGGCCAGCGTGATTGATGCCTTCTTTAATTATGGCTTCTTCTTTACTTTACTTCAGATTTACTTAGAGGTTGGTGGATGTTCCTGTCTAGGCCACAGAGGGCTGAGAGTGGAGTAGACACTGTAGAAATTAGAAACAAGGAGCTCACTGTGCAATTGGCTCAGGACAGACAGGAATCAAAGCAAGTCTATAAGTGTTTTAGTTGAAAAGAAATTGGAACCTGGTTCCTCTTGGTCTTCTGATTTTGATCCACAAAGAAGCTGACACAAAGTTTACTTCTTTATGGAAAGGTAAGAGATTACATTTACCTGCTTTTAGAATGATATCTCCTATTTTTAGCAATTTCAAGAAGTCATCTTACTACAAAAAATTATGAATAGTATAAAGTACATATAAGTAAACAAAATGAAAAACAAAAGTTTTCTTATTAATGAATTTGCATTGTTACAGATTTCTTAGATCCAAGAAGGTAGAAGTAGAAATGATACTATCACTGACGCTTAGTTTAACTAGCTTTCAAAACTGCAGTATGCACTGGCCATAATTTTGGATGAGAACTTTCAAATGGTTCAGATATACAGGATGTTTTGGGTTTACATGGCTCCTTTCTACGAATAAGGTGGAGATAAGGCTTTCTCTAATTTAGTACTGGTAAAGGTTATCCTTCAAAAAAAAGGTAAATAAATTAATCTTCATTATTTGTTACTGTGCACTTCCCCTCCAAAATATATAGGTAAGAAAATCCCATCTGGGGGACTCTTCTACATCTGTGGACATTTTCTATTCTGGGCCTTTAGTTGTATTTATGACTGTTGGGGGCTTCTCTCAGGGGAGTTTGGGGTGCTATTCTAAGTTATTCTGTTTTAGTTTATAAAGGACAAAAAAAGACATATCATTATGTTTTTTCCTTATATTTGTTTACCTCCATTTAGCAATAGGTGCCCCATGTCAATACTTCCTGCCCTTCCATCAGGTATTTAGAAGTATCTGGTCCCCCTTAAAGCTCTTACCAGTTTACCTCATAAGCAGCATTGAGTTTCTTTGAATATGTATTGCTTATTTTGCAAAGTTAAGATATTAAGCTAAATATGAGCTTTAGAGTGATAAAAAAATAAATCTTTCATTGAAACAGGGATTTAGGGGAAAACTTTTTTAGGTAAAAAGTATAAGCAGTCCCTAAAGATGTCAGTAGCAAAACTGGTTATCATGAAATAGCTGGGCATTGTGGTGGGCGACTGTAGTCCCAGCTACTCGGGACGCTGAGGCAAGAGAATCCCCTAAGCCCAAGAGCTGGAGGTTGCTGTGAGCTGTGTGACGCCAGGGCACTCTACCAAGGGCAATAAAGTGAGACTCTGTCTCTAGAAAAAAAAAACAAACAAACTGGTTATCATGAATAATACTGTATTTATAAATTTCCAAGAGAGGTAGTCCTTAGGTAACAGCTTCTGCACTACCTATTTCTAGGTCAGGGGAAGTAGGAGGTTGTAACACGCTAAACCACAGTCTTGTCTCCAATCTCCCTCAGGCTCTCAGTATTACATAGGACAGTACCCTCACCCAGTCTGCATCCCAGCTTTCCTTGGCATTCCCAAGATCTATTTTAGACCTTTCCTCACTCTTTGGAAGTCTTACCTTTCAATTCCCCTTTTCTCATTCCCAGCAGTAGATATTTGATTTCTACTTTCGTAATTTTCAGGTTGTTATTAAATGAAGTAATATGAAAAAACTATTAATCTTTATTTAAAAAATTTTAAGATACTCACATATGCCATATTTTAAACTTTTTCACATGTTTTGTTGAATCATTTAAGAGTTAATACAGAATTATGGTTCTGATACACGTCAGCATGTTTCTCCTAAAACCAGTGGCATTCTTCTATATAATTTTTTTTTTTTTTTTTTGTAGAGACAGAGTCTCACTTTATCGCCCTCAGTAGAGTGCCATGGTGTCACACAGCTCACAGCAACCTCCAACTCCTGGGCTTAGGTGATTCTCTTGTCTCAGCCTCCGGAGTAGCTGGGACTACAGGCGCCCGCCACAACGCCCGGCTATTTTCTGTTTGCAGTTCGGCCGAGGCTGGATTTGAACCCCCCACCTTCGGTATATGGGGCTGGTGCCCTACTCGATGAGCCACAGGCACCGCCTTCTTCTATATAATTAAAGAACAATGAGCATACTCCAGAAACTTTTTGTTGTTTTGTTTTTTTTTACAGTTTTTGGCCGGGGCTGGGTTTGAACCCGCCACCTCCGGCATATGGGACCAGCGTCTTACTCCTTTGAGCCACAGGCGCTGCCCATACTCCAGAAACTTAACATTAACATAATGCTATTATCTGGCATACAGTCTGTTTAATGTTGTCTAGTTTCAGTGTCCTTTATAGCTTCTTATTTGTTAGATCCAGGTACCATTCAAGGATAATACATATTGATAGTCACTTTCATTTTTATTTATTATTTTTTTTGAGACACTATGTCACCCTCGGTAAAGTGCTGTGGCGTCACAATTCATAGCAACCTCAAACTCTAGGGCTCAAGCGATTCTCCTGCCTCAGCTTCTCAAGGAGCTGGGACTACAGGCACTCACCACAAAGTCTGCTATTTTTTGTTGTAGTTGTCACTGTTGCTTGGCAGGCCTGGGCTGGGTTCGAACTGCCAGTCCCGGTGCCTGTGGCTGGCACCCTAGCCTCTGAGCAATGGGTGCCAAGTCTTGATAGTCACTTTCAGTCTAGTTTAGGGTGTCCACCCTTTCTTCTCTGCCACACACTGGAAGGGTAAGAATTGTCTTAGGTCACACATTAAATATACAAACACTAATGAAAGCAGATCAGCAAAAAACAAACAAACAAAAAAACAGGTCCATGCATACTTTTTGTGATATCCAACATCACAGATAAGCAAAATCAGTCCTTACAGAAATTAGCATGCAGCACATGGTCCACAGGTTGTGATCTAGTCCCTGAGCCTTTTTAATCTCTCATGTCATTGACTTTCTTTCTTTTTATTTTTGAGACAGGGTTTCCTTATGTTGCTCAGGCTGGAGTGCAGGGGTATCACATAGCTCACTGCAGCCTTGAACTCCTGGGCTCAGGCAGTCCTTCTGTCTCAGCCTCCCAAATAGCTGAGACTATAGGCTCCCGCCTCCACACCCAGGTTATTTTTTGTAGAGGCTGGGTACTCAGGCTAATGTTGAACTCTTGGCCTCAAGCAATCCTCCTGCCTCAGCATCCTCCTAAGGTGCTAGGATGAGTCATGAGCCACTCCACGTGGCCACATTGACTTTTTCTTTTTGAGACAGAGTCTCACTCTGTCGCCCTGGCTAGAGTGCTGTGGCGTCATAGCTCATAGCAACCTTAAACTCTTGGGCTCAAGCAATCCTCTTGCCTCAGCCTCCCAAGCAGCTGGGACCACAGGCATCTGCCATGTCAGTGGCCAGCTGTTATGCAGTGTTTAGATTAATTAGCAGCTTGTTTCCTTATAATTAGATTCAGGTGGAACATTTTTGGTAGGCAGATTCCTATGTGATGTGTCCATGTGCATATCAGGAAACATGTGGTACCAGTTCCCCATAAAGGGAATTACAGTTTGACTACTTGGTTAAGGTGGTGTCTGCCAGATTTATCCATTTCAAAAGTACCCTTCCTCCTTTGTAATTAGTAAGAAATCTGGTAGCACATGAATATCTCATTCCTTATGTTTCACACAGTGGTTTTGGCACATGGGATGAATCCTGAGTTAATTATTATTAGAGTGGATGTAAATAGTGATTTTCTACTTCTATCATTTCTTTCGCAGTTATTTGACTTCTTTTGGAAAGGCACCTCTTCTCTGTTTTTAAAAATTGATTATCTTTTGGTTCAGTGCCTGTGGCTCAAGCGGTTAAGGCGCCAGCCACATACCCCAGAGCTGGCGGTTTCGAATCCAGGCCCGGCCTGCCAAACGATGACAACTGCCACCAAAAAAAGAGCCAGGCGTTGTGGCAGGTGCCTGTGGTCCCAGCTACTTGGGAGGCTGAGGCAAGAGAATCACCTAAGCCCAGGAGTTTGAGGTTGCTGTGAGCTATGATGCCGTGGCACTCTACCCAGGGGGACAGCTTGAGGCTCTGTCTTAAAAATAAATAAATAAATAATTATCTTTTATTATCAGTTGGACTCATGGATTCTTATCCTGAAATTAGTGTTAGAGTCCATTCATTTTGAATTATGAAATTGTCCCAAAGTTGGCCAGTGGAATCCCTTTCAAGCTAGCTGTCCTGTCTTTTTTTTCTTTTTTTTTAACTTTTTAATTTGGAAACCATTTCAAACTTACAGAAAATGCAAGGATAATAATAGTACAAAGGACTACCCATATACAGTTGCTTTACCCAGCCTGACCTATTAACATTTTATGCCATGTGTATCATTTGTACACTTTCTATATATACACATCATTTTTTTCTGAACCACTTAAGAGTAGGCTGCACACAATCATCACCGTAAGTATTACAGTGCAGATTTTCTAATAGGGATATTCTCTTCTATAACCAAATATCATTAGTTTTTTTCCTGGAAAAGTTAAAACAATATTTTATTTTATTTTTTATTGTTTGGGATTCGTTGAGGGTACAAAGAATTAGGTCCCTCATTGTGGTTGTTAGGTAAAGTCCCTCTTGTAATTGTGTCCCGCCCCCAAGAGGTGTGTCATATGCACTGTGGCCCCCGCAAAATATTAACTTGAGTAAATTTAACATTGCTTTATTATTTTTATCTACTCTGCCATCCATATTCTACTTTTGTTAGTGGCCCCAATAATGTCCTTTTCAGTGAGTCTCTTCTAGAACAGGATCCAGTTTAGAATTGGGTATTAAGGCTTTAGGTATCTTTCTAACTCTTATATTTTGGGATATTTCATAGACTTTGTCTTTTATGACATTGACATTTTTGAAGAAAAGTGTTTTCACTTCCCTTGCCCTGCCTTTTTTTTGTTTGAGACAGAGTCTTACTTTGTCACCCTTGGTAGAGTGCTGTGGCGTCATAGGTCACAGCAACCTCAAACTCATGCCTCAGCCTTCTGAGTAGCTGGGACTATAGTGCTATGTGACCAAAATGTCTGGCTTTTTTATTTTTGGAGGTGGGGTCTTGCTCTTACTCAGGCTGGTCTCTCAAGCAATCCATCCATCTCAGCCTCCCAGAGTGCTAGGATTACAGACCTCAGCCACTGTGCCCCACCTGCCCAGCCTTTTTAAAAAACGATGTTAGGGCCGGGTGCAGTGGCTCAGGCCTGTAATCCCAGCACTCTGGGAGGCCAAGGCAGGTGCATTGCCTAAACTCACGAGTTCCTTACCAGCCTGAGCCAGAGGCAGACTTTGTCTCTAAAACTAGCCGGGCAGGGCTGTGCCTGTGGCTCAAGGGAGTGGGGTGCCGGCCCCCTGTGCCAGAAGTGGCAGGTTCAAACCCAGCCCCGGCCAAAAACAGCAAAAAAAAAAAAAAAAAAAAAAAAAAAAAAAAAAAATAGCTGGGCACCTATAGTCCCAGCTACTTGGGAGGTTAATTCAAGAGAACCCAAGAGTTCTTGGGTTTGCTTGAGCCCAAGAGTTTGAGGTTGCTGTGATGCCATAGCACTCTACCAAGGGCCCCAAAATAAAACTTTCTAAAAAAAATTAAAAAACCTAAAGGAAGGAAGGTTTCATACTCAGGGCTTTGCCAGTGTTTCTGGTGTTTCCCGTAGGGTGTGCATCTCAGGCCAGGGACAGTGCATGAGTGATGTGCCTTTCTCAGGGCCTCACATCTGGAGGCCTGTGGTGTCTATCAGCCCTCAATGGTGGTAATTTTAATTTGATAAGGAAAAAGAAATTGTCCTGAACACTTCTCCCTTTACATCTAGCATCCATCCACTGATGGTTCTTGCTGGAACCAGTTTCTAGTATAATGGTGGCAAGAACTGTTTTCGAATTCCAGCACTCCTTCTGCATTCAACCGGTTGGCTGCCAGCATTCTGCAGCATCCATCCCCCATTTATTTATTATTGGTATGCATCCAGTAATTTCCATCTTTCTCCACTGGTTTTTGGTACATTTCTGTCCTTAATTATTTTGGTGCTCAAATTGGCCCAATTTTAGCTCAAGTCTTTTGACATGTCATTTTTTGAGCACTCCTAGTTTCTAGCAAAAAACACACGTATTTCTTTTGTATGTATATGTGTGTATGTCACATATACATAATCCTTGAATTTACAGAGATACATCTAGTTCTAACCCACACTTTCAGAGTTCATTTTAGTTTTCTCCCATATTTCTGACTCTCTTCTCTGGCCATGAGAAACCTGGCTCCCACTATCTTTAATATAGTTAAACTTATCAAAGCCCCCTTGTGTGATGAATGCACTATCACTTGGTGCTTCCTCTTCTGGGGTAGCTCTCCTTACCTTTGCTGGGCTGTCTCCACCCTACTCTGGATGCCTGCTTTACTTGCTCTACTTAATGGCTTTAGTACTGGATTGTTCAGAAAGGAAAGAAGGACAAGAAAAAGACAAACCAGTTTTTAAATATTTCCTTACTTTCCAACTCAAGTTTTTCTAGGAATGTCTATTAAATACTAAAGATAGAGCTTTATTATTACATAGCTTGATAGACTAGCTGAAGGATGGGAAGAAAAAGAGTCAGTAGAAAACCTTAGGTTCTGTCATGGCCAGAAAGCTACAGTTTTGGCGTTTCTAAAAAAATTGTTTATAATTTTTCTTTCTTTCACAAGATACTCAAATTAGGCAGAGAAATTAGTTTAGCATGATTGGGGTGCAAATTTTTAGCTGTTTTCTCAGTGGGGTAGGCGAGTGCCTAGAATACCTAACATCAGTTAAAAAGCAGGTGTTGTAACTCAAAACAGGAACCATCTTCCTGCTATTATCTGAAAACGGGAGGCATCTGTGTAGTTCTGGTCAGCTTATAATTTCATTTATTTTTTTATTTAGAAAATGTCCTAAGGCAAAATAACTAAAGGAGAGAGGGCATTCCGATCCAATCTAGAGAAGCCAGGGTTGTTCAGAATGAGAGGAGACTGATAGAAGTTGAGACTAGAGGCTGGGTGCACATGACTTTCCCCCTAAAACGGGAAACACTCTCCAGAGCAGTGATTTTCAACCCATGTGCTGCAAAAATTTTTAAAGATCATTAATTATTTCCAAAAGAAGTTCAAAGTCCAGTAAGTATATTTTCTTTTTTTTTTGTAGAGGCAGAGTTTCACTTTGTCACCCTCGGTAGAGTGCCATGGCATCACACAACTCACAGCAACCTCCAACTCCTGGGCTTAGGCGATTCTCTTGCCTCAGCCTCCTGAGTAGCTGGGACTACAGGCGCCCGCCACAGTGCCCGCCTACTTTTTTCTGTTTTGCAGTTCGCGGAGGCTGGGTTTGTATATGGGGCCGGCACCCTACTCGATGAGCCAATGAGCCACAGGCGCCACCTCGTATATTCTCTTTGATCCTAATCTTTTTTGTTTGGGATTCATTGAGGGAACAAAGAATTAGGTTACTCTAATTCTTTGCATTTGTTAGATAAAGTCCCTCTTATAATTGTGCCCCGCCCCCAAGAGGTGTGCCATGAACCATGATCTCCCATTCCCCTATCCCCCACTTGGTATTAGATCATTGTATATTCTTTTTAACTTTTTTTGATCAACATAATTTAAGTGTGCCGTGTAAATTTTAACTACAGGTTCAAGTGTGCCCTGAGATAAAAAAGATGAAAAAAACTGCTCTAAAGAGCACTGAAGTTTGAAATAATCTCAAAGTATTTTTCATCCTGGAGGTGTGTGTGAAAAGGGCAGCTCGGCTTAACAATGAAGAACATGGACCTGAGCTAGACTGTACCTGTCATTAACTAGCTGCTTGACCTTGGGCAACTTCTCTGTGCCTTAGCTTTCTCATCTGTGAAACTGGGATAATAGTTCCACTTACCTGAAAGGGTTGTGAAAATTCAGTATAGTTAAGTGCTTAGAACAGTCCCTATACATGCGCCCATGTGTTTGCTTTTCTCTCTCATGATATAATAAAAGCTAAAAATACAAAGATGCAAGTATTATTTTGAGGCTGGGTACAGTGGCTCATGCCTGTAATCCTGGCACTCTGGGAGGCCGAGCCAGGTAGATTGCCTGAGCTCAGCAGTTCGAGACCAGCCTGAGCAAGAGTGAGACTGTCTCTTAAAATAGCTGGGCAGTGCAGGTGGTGCCTGCAGTCCCAGCTACTTTAGAGGCTGAGGCAAGGGGATTGGGGCTTGAGCCCAAGAGACTGAGGTTGCTATGAGCTATGATGCCACAGCACTCTACGAAGGGCAAAAATGTGAAACTCTCTCCCCCTCCCCCCCAAAAAAGTATTTTATACTATTCATAGTATTAAAGACCTACTTATCATACATCTTAAATGGCTTTGGGAAATGTGATTACTTGCTTATTGATATTTATACTTGGTATTTATTAAGCTGTCCTCACCTACCTCAGGTAGTGTTACTGTCCAAGATGGTGGTGAGCTGGTGGATCACTGGTGAGAATAGAAATGTAAACAATTACTGTTGCTTTTTATTCATTAAAGTAGAAACTGTGAAGTTACCAACTTGTTAATTTACAATTAGCACTAAGTGTTTGGCTTCTTAAGGTAATACCCAATGTGAACTTTGAAAATACAATTTGACTTAGTTGTTTTCAAAGACTCCAGCATAATTAGGAAGCAGAAAAAGCTCCTGACATTGGAATAGGATGACTTGGTTCGAGTGCTATCTTTGCTGAGTTTCCCTACTTGCAAAATAAAATGAAGTAAAATAAAAACTCTTATGTTTCTTTCCAGCTCTTAGTATTCTTTCTTATTTTTAGGTTGTACTTAATAATAAGCAACCTCTCTCCTAAAATAATGTCATTTTATAAGATAAAGAATTTAACAGACTTTGGAGACCAGTGGCATGAGCATTTTCTAAGATGAAAACACATCAGCATAGTGGTAGTGTTCTTGGCTTTCTAGTTTTATTGTAAGCAGAACTTGGCTTACCTCTTACAGAAGTAGCTCCTGACTTATAAACACAGTGCTAAAAGTACTTCTTAATTATCTTAACTGACTCCCCTTTCCTACTTTGGCATCCTCGTATCTGAAGTCAGACGTGTCTAAACGTACCCATTTTTACTCCTCTCAGGTCTAAATTTTGTTCTTTTAACCCACATACCCATTTCAATCTCATTTCACACTACTCCAACTTAACAATTCACTGGCCAAGCTGGTAAGGTAGAAAAGTAAGCTTATAATAATTAACTTTGATTTGTTATAAACTAAGGTCATAAAACGGTTTAATGTAAACACGACTGAAAGACTGATGCATTTATTTTTGGATTCAGCTAAATAGCACCTCTGAAAAACTTTATTTTTTTCTTAGAATTGCGGCGAGCGGTAAGGAGCAGTTTGTGGAAAAGGGAAACGATTGCTCATCAACATGAATATGGACCAGAAGAAAACCTAGACGATGAAACGTACCGGAAGACTTGTACTACATGTGGCCATGAACTGACATATGAAAAAATGTGATTGTTAGTTCAGTGATCCATTTTATAGAATTTTATATTTAAATAAAGGAAATTTAGATTGGTCCTGTTCAGAATTCCCCAAAATGTGTCTTCATAAGTGAATTAAATATATGCACATAAATAATGCTTCAGTAATAATCACATATATTATGGCTTAAAAGCTAAAGTTTTAGCTGGCCTGGTAGTACACAGATTATCAGGTCTGTCAGGACTGTGATTGCTTTTTTACAGCAGGGATGGGAGCTGAATATAACCAGATTCAAAAGTGGTAGGTCAAAACTACAAATTGGGGAACAAGAGACCAAGGCAAACACTAGATTTTAGGTCAGGGTTTTTAAGGACTATTTCGATCTCCATGAGGTAGAGACAGTGACTATAGGCCTTAGCATTATGTCTAGACAGCCCTTTTCTAATGCTGGATTAAAATGGAAATAAGCTATCTTTGAGGTTGAATATCTGATGATTCATTGAAGAGGGTGCTAATAAGTTTATTGTAAGTACTAATAAGTTTATTGTAAGTATCAGGTACCCATGATGCACCATGATAAGGGCCTTATAGTTAGTTAGCATTTAGTCCTGGGAGAGAAGATAGCTTGCTTTGCTTCCATGCTTATCTAAATAAGGGCAGAAAGTTACAACCTACAACCAACAACCGAGGCAGCATTTGGATCAAGTTTAGCTGGACAAATTTTCTTGAGTCTTGCAAAAGAATTACAAAGTAGCTTGACTACAAGGTAATTTTTTTTTGACAAAAATAAATACAACTTAAGATGAACTGGTAATTTGCAAATTGTTTGACATGACTTTTACCCTACAGGACAAACAGAAGAAATAGGAAGGTTATACATTTCTACTTTTCTCTTTAGCTGATAGAGAAAGGCAAAATCAAAACAAGTCAAGCCCAAATAATTAGGATTGAAATACAATTACTAAATATTCTCTACATAAATATGCAACACAGAAATATGTTTAATGCATTTTCAAGTCTTGATTTTTTTTTTTAATATATGTGCTATACAACCAGGTATTCTGATATCACTGACAGCCAAATCTGTTCCACCCAGGTTGGCAAGGTTCTTCCTCACTTTGCATTTTCAGATATAATTATAGATTAGGAAAACAATGTATGTTCACTCTGACAAAAGCATTTTAAAGTGCATCAGAACAACTTAATGGTACGATGTACAATGACATGCCATCCTTCTGTCTGTGTGAGTGTCATTAGTGGGGAAAACAACTATTACGTTTGTTCTTCATATTCATTTCTTCAAAATTCAATCCCTACTTCAGATTTTCTATATACCTAACCTGTTAGACTGAAACAGAGCAA
Organism: Perodicticus potto; assembly: GCA_963574655.1. Classification (NCBI taxonomy): domain Eukaryota; kingdom Metazoa; phylum Chordata; class Mammalia; order Primates; family Lorisidae; genus Perodicticus; species Perodicticus potto. Next base: position 10,982 of record CAUYRH010052599.1, on the reverse strand, counting down.
GAGTCAGATCAATGAACAGTTGTTAGAAGCAACCATTATACATGAAGGGAGGGTCAGTTAAAAGGAAATGTAAACTTACAAATCTCTTTAGAATGTAGATCAAGTATAACTAGCCCAACTTTGAAGTACCTTGTCAAACAATTACAAAGCAGTTTGGATCAAATTAAGTTACTAGTGCCTTAAAGATTATTCTTTGGCTTCTTGAGGACAGGAGTCATTTCAAACTACAGTTGACCCTGGAACAATGCAGGGAGAGAGGGGTGCCAACCCCCTACAAAAAAATTCACATATAAATTTTGACTCCTCTAGAACTTAATAGCCCACTGTTGACTAGAAGCCTTACTGAACACAAAGAGTTGATGAACACTTAATTTATGTTATATGTATTATATAGTGTATTCTTACAATAAAGTAAGCTAGAGAAAAGAACACTATTAAGAAAAAATATATTTACTATCCATTGAGTGGAAGTGGATCATCATAAGAGTCTTCATGCTCGTTGTCACACTGAGTAGGCTGGGGTGGCAGAAAACCTGTGTATAAGAGGACCTATACTTTCAGACTGGTGGTGTTGAAAGGTCAACCGTAATTACATAGTTTGTGGCTGTACGTAAGCCATAGGAATCAGGAACAGTATACACAATATTTAGCCGAGACCCTTGGTTTTATTCCTTTTTCTGCTAGTAACTTGCCACATAACCTTGACTGTTCTGAGTAACTATTATATATTCCATCTTAAATTGCATGGTATTTAAAAATACTGAGAATTCCCATCTATTGAGTGGACTATATTCTATAGCTACCAAGAAGTATGATAAACCAAAGAAAATATCAAAAGATGGAAAACAATGTATCATAAACTTAGGATGTAACAAGTAAAAAGATACCCATGTTGTACAAATGCACAAAAATAAGTACCAGTAGTTTAGGATTATTGGTTAAGTTTATTCTAAGGTTTAATGAAAAATGTCTAAAAATCGTAGATATATGGAATGTCAGATGACTCTTGACATTTGTGTGTTATTTAACTCAGTTAAGTATCAACACCATATAGAAGACAGGCTCAGGAATTAGTAGTAGTTACTTGGACCAGATTCCACAGAAAAAAATCTAAACCCACATCTAATCCCAAGTATAATTTTAGCCAATCTAATTACTAGTTTTGCTTTAGTATAACTCACTATATGACCTTTGAAAATCCCTCTCAGAGACTATAGGAAGTGACCAGATGCTCTAAGACAGTGGTTCTCAACCTTCCTAATGCTGCAATGTATTTTCATTGTTAAAAAGGGGTCACGACCCACAGGTTGAGAACCGCTGCTCTAATATGATAGTTACCATACTTGGCATCACATGGGGGAACTTTAAGTCCTAATGTTGATGCCTTTGGTCTACCTCCATATATTGTGGTTTAAACTCTAAAAAGATTCCTAGGTGATTTATGTTAAGACAAATTTGAGAACTGTTTTATTACTTAAGAAAAATACTTAAATAGATAATTTCAAATGGAATACACCTCTAGTAAGAAACCATCAATTTTAAAGTACACTGAAATGATAAATCATGAAATACCAAGTTTAAAAAACATACTTTTAGTTTTATTTCAGCCATGTTAAGTTATCCACAAGCTGTCAAAAGCTATGCTACTTGGTAACAAACCCATCAGTTCTATGTACTATGTAAGCTTTACCTCTAATGTATCACATACCTTAAATCAGTTATTTTGTGCCTTAAAGAGAAAAAATACCAAATTGATCACAGAAAAGTTGTATCATATATATAATACATCATGGCTGTTTTCACATTACTGTCATTAGGAGATACTTCCTTTTTAGAAGCAATTAAAAGTAAAGTCATATTCTTCACTGTCCTTTTGTTTCCCTTAAGAAGTAAAAGGATACTACAAGAAAGCAAGCATTCAAACCATCAAAAATAAGACAAATTATTTTAAGATATTTTTAAAAAATCTTGACAAGAGGGGGAAAAATAACCCTTAGGCCTGCAGGGCACAGAACTGCTGGAACACAGCCAGGATATGAGGGTCTAATTCAGCAGTGAAAAGAAGGTTCTCCAGGGTCACCATGTACTGCTGGATTATCTGGTGATGCTGTGGACACAGAAAAATGGGGTGTTCAGGTCAGGAAAAAGCATGCAAGCAATCTTGTACAATATTTCCCTCAGTTGCCCACCCAGGCTGTGGGATAGGGCAGGAACAAACAGCACTGATAGTAACAATAGGCTCCTGAAAAGCCCCACATTAAGAAAATGTAAGAGAAGTGAGAAAAATGGATGCTCAGCAACTAAAAAATCCAGCTCTTACCAAATTATCTGTAAATATAAGTCTGTAAAAATAAGTCTTGCAATGGCAGCAGCACCTGCCTGGTATTACTACAGACTAGCTTCAACCAGGTCTCTCCCCTAATCAGGACATAACACAGGTTGTCCCAAAGGTTGCTATACACACGAAAATTAGCAAACTCATATTTTATATTTTTAATACTTCTATATATCAACACTAGAGAAACATTTTATAAAATTTTGACCTAGGGACTAACCTAAAAAGTGTTAGAAAATGAAAAACTCTCTTCTATGTGTTTCTATATAGATTTGAATATACTTGGAGATTCCTATGGGATTAGGTGCTGTTTAAGATTTTTTTTCCTTTTCTTTTCTTTTTTTTGAGACACAGCCTCAAGCTGTTGCCCTGGGAAGAGGGCTGTGACATCACAGCTCACAGCAACCTCCAACTCCTGGGCTCAACTGATTCTCCTGCCTCTGCCTCCCAAGTAGCTGGGACTACAGGTGCCCACTAAAATGCCCAGCTATTTCTTGGTTGCAGCCATAATTGATGTTTGGCAGGCCTGGGCTGGATTCCAACCCGCCAGCTCAGGTGTATGTGGCTGGTAGCTTAGCCACTTTAGCCACAGGCGCCAAGTCAACTGTTAAAGATTTTTAACTGGCAATAACTATAAAAGCTACAGGGAATTCCTATTTGGAAATTTAAAGAATTTAACTTAAAAAAAAATGACTTCTACATTAATCACTCTTTCCTAAAACAAACAAATGAGAATTGTAGGGGGTAGGGAGTTATTGTCTGAAATAATAAAAAATTAGCTCCACTCTTTTAGGTACCTTTAACTTAAATCTAGCTGTGAGTGGGTGCTGGCATTTTGCTTTTGCAGGGACACCTCAGAGAGTTTATCTTGCTTCTGTGGGCACTGTTAACATCTGAATCATTAGATTTTAAAGGACTTTTATAATCCAAATTCCTGTCCCCTTAACATTTTTTTCTCTACATTTTATATTTCAGCTCAGCTTTCTGACATAGAAAATGGCCATTAGGAGTTTAAGTAACATAGAACCAATTCAAGCTTTTTTTTTTTTTTTAAAGGTACAGAGATTATCCTGGGTTAAGTCTAAATAGTCTCATAAGCAATAGTAGCAGCAAAATGGATAAGAACTAAAGTACCTACTGGTACTACATAACCTCCTGGCAAATCTGACAAGGAGTTTTCAAATGGAATGTATCTTTGTGGTGTTTCCTGTCTAATCAAAGTTTCCCACAAACCTGTAGAAAGATCTGCTGGAGCCTCTCTATACAGTTCTTATACCATGGTGTTAACACACTGGTCCCATCAGTTTCACATCGTACTAAGTGCTCAGTCAAGATCATGATAAAACGCTGGAAAGGGGGAACGAAGTTAAAGAATTATTAGAGGGAGAATTTTATACTTGAGAAACAAATTAATGAGAGGCCTCAAAGTATTGCTTGTTCCACTCTGTCTTTATGACAAGGGCTCTTCACTTTCATACTGTCCATCTAGAAAAGCAGACTGGTAACAATGTGACCTGATACATCCTTTCTGGCAATACATAAAAATCTTTAATGTCACACTTATCCTAGTAGTATTACTTCTCAGCATCTATCCTAATGAAATACTCAGAAATGTCAACAGGGATCTCTGCACAAGAATATTCAATTACCCAAATGATCAATAGCAGGGAATGACTATGAAAAAGTCAGTGAACAGAAGCAACCCACAATTCTTTTTAAAGTATGGAGAATGTTCATGAAAGAATGCTAAATAAACAGCACAACTCAGAGGTATACATGGTTGCCTCCAAGTGGTGGACTTTTACTTCCTTTGTAAATTTTTATACTTTCAAACTTTTCTATAGATGTGCATATATTCCTTTTATGATTAAAAATAACATTTTTCAATAATAAAGAAATACATTCTTTCCTTTTACTTGTCAGTGTCCTAAGCCAGATACCTGAAATATGACCAAGAAGAGGTTCTTTTGTTCACTTTGAGCAGATTCCACTTTTTCCTGCAGTCTTTCTATTTGCTCCTCAAGAGCCCCATCTTTCCTGTCACTGCTTCTGTCATCATCATCACTTCGCTACAGAAAGCAAAGGGACAAAAGGAAAGTAACATTTAATTCCAGTGTTCTAAATCTCATCAAACAAGGGGAAGGATTTTATTGTGTCTGGTCAAACGGTATTTGAAGATGTATACCATAGTGACGTTCTCCCTCACCCCAAACACACACACATACACCTCCAAGTCCAGCTGTGATTTAGAGACACAGTCTTCTCACTCAAAGTTTCCATGGGTACTTACCTAGATTACAGAAATTTAGTGGCACCTCTCTTGGTAACAGTGGTGGGGTTCTTAGCTGCTAAATATCACTATTTCGATTATCTGAACAGTAACAACAGGGAGGCAGCTTATTAATCTTTTGTTCCTTAATGGGCCATATGGAAAAGCTGTCCAGGTCCTTTTGCAACTCATGAGCCACAAGCTGCCAATCCCTGACATAATTTAGAAATTATTATAATTGACGTGGAATAATTCAAAGTGGACTGCTTAAGAACCTCTGCTGGAGGCTGGGCACAGTGGCTCATGCCTGTAGGCTTAGCACTTTGGGAAGCCAACAGTTTGAGATCAGCCATACCCACTTCTCTATAAAAAAAATAGAAAAATTAGCCAGGTGTGGCGGTGTATGCCTGGAGACCCAGCTACGTCAGCTATGATGACACCACTGGCCAATAGAGTGAGACCTTGTCTCAAACAAACAAACAAACAAAAACTGGCAATGAATGGTAAGCCCAATAACCCCCTGTAGAGCTTTAATATTCCCTCCTAGCTCATCCTGAAGAGTTTACAGCATGTGCTTTGGTTTTTAAAGAAAGGTAAAAGAAAAGGCATGGCAACAGGCTGGGAGATTAGATGATATTTTCAGTAGCACCTAGCCATAAAGTGGTGAAGTGTGGCTCTAAGTGTGATATATACCAAGGTCTTTTCAGGAAGAAAGTGGTACCACCAAACCTAGAAAGCCTGATAATCCTTCTAGATAATACTCTAATGCTATGAGCCACCCTAGCTATGATAGTTTCCTCAGAACCCCCTCTCTGATTTTATAGAATTCGGCTTTTTATCTCTAACACAGCACCTGTTATGAGGTCTACTTTATGTTCTAGGCACACAGGTACATGATTATCTTTTCCTAACATCACTCTAAGGTAAAGTTCTAGTGCCCTATTACCTAATAGACCTTCCTGCAAAAAGAAATGTTATAATCTGGCTGCCTGTAACCACAGCCATGAGACACAATACTACTAAGCACTTGAAATGTGGTTGTGTGACCAAGGAACTGAATTTTAAATTGTATTTAATTTTAATTAAAGTTAAAATAGTCACATGTAGATAGTGACTACCGTACTGGATGGTATATTTCTGGAAACGTGTATGGCATCATAGAAAGTCTCTGGAGTTCACAGACCTGGATCATAACCTAGCTCTGTCATTTACCAGCTATGCAACCTTGAGCAAGTTACTTAACTTCTCTGAGTCTCAATTTATATACAGTAGAATGTCTACAAATTGACTGCTCAAGGGACTGTTAACAAACTAGTCAACATACAGAGGTGGTCAATGTTAAGAAACTTCCATTGATTACATGTGGTACATGTCTGGTCTATGAAAATTAAGTCAACTTAAGGAAGTGGTCAATGCATGGATGTGGTCAACTATGGAGGGTCTACTGTACTATAAGATGGGATAACATGGTTTATCTTGCAGTATTTTAGGTCTATGAATATGTTACATCCATATATGCTTATATACATTTCTACATGGAGATAGCACTAAGATTTGCTAAAGCTTTGAATAAAGACTGTTTTTACCTTCTCCTCTGGTAAATATGAGTAACACTGGAAAATACTATCAGGAAGAATGGCAGTAATATTATGTTCAGTCACAGAATACAGCCAGTTTACTGCTTCTCTACAAAATAGCTAAAATACTAAAGTTCTTTTTACTATGAAAAGTATTTTGTAAACTTGGGAATAACTGCCACATCCGTCCCCCAAAAATTCTGAAAAAATGCTAAGTTATCTACAATCTTCTCCCTCTTGTATCAGAGACTCTTATAGATATATATGTGTCCTTTTCCGTTCTGGAAAGTGCAGACATGAAGCTGACCCACTCAGAGATGGAGAACTATGAAAAGCAAACAGGTTCATCGTGCAGTGTAACAGCACACTGCATACTACCCACTTCTTCTTCCTCCACGTTTACAAATAGCTCTGTATTATTTGGACTCAGAAAAAATAAATTGCTGTCAAAGTAGTGGACTTTGAATATTCTCCAGAGTTTCTGTTATACCTGCTAACCATTTACCGATCAACAAAAGACTTACCCGTTTGTGCTGCCTTGCAAGTTTCTCTTTTGCTTCTTCTAGTTCTTTCTGGATTTTCAAAACATGTTTGTTCATCTTACGAATTGTAGAGTGCAAGATTTCCCAGACAAACAATCTTAAAGCAACAGTGGCATTTGATTAGTATATGTTATAGTATACTTATAGATAATAAAACCTCTCAACTTTTATAACCTAGTCTTTCTTAAGGGCTGCGATAGCCCTCCATGCTTTTGACAAAATTAGTCACATTTCTCCTGCAATACTCATGACTTGCTCCTTATTGTAAACTGCAGATATCTATCTCTACCCGTTAGATTCAGGTGAGCTCCCTGAGGGCAGTGCTGTGTCCTTGTCATTTTTCTTATTTCTACCTTCTACTAGATGTATGTGTACATGTTCACTGAATTGATATGGCAAACTAACAAGCGCTATCATTAGGTAAAGAAATATTTGTTTTCTCTTCTAAGTGTAAAAACTACATGTTGGTATTTTCTCAAACTGGTAAAAACAGCTTGTTTGACATGGTTTATACTACACACACACAGAAAATTCTCTTAGAACGTTTAAGAAACCCATTAGCTGATAACAGCTATCAACTGCTGGGCTCTAAGAATGAGATAAATACAAGATTTCCATAAAGTTCATGTGCAATCTTATCAGCAAACAGCTTAAATGCCAGGATCACCTTTGTAGGTGCTTTAAAATGTTGAATAAATGGTTTATATTTCTTAAGTAGCATAGCATATAAACTATGTTTCCCAACGCCAAGATGCAGCACACACTAATAGCGTCGACTCTTCCACATGGGTTTGAACTATGCAGGCCCACTTACACATGGACTTTCTTCCCCCACTGGCACTCCTGAGACAGTAAGACAAATCCCTCTTCTTCCTCTTCAATCTACGCACGGTGAAAATGATGAGGATGAAGACCTTTATGAGATCTACTTTTCATAATGAATAATAAATATAGGGTGGCCATAATTCGTGCACAATTTTAAATTGCACACTACTAGGGCGGCGCCTGTGGCTCCAAGGAGTAGGGTGCCAGCCCCATATGCTGGAGATGGTGGGTTCAAACCCAGCCCTGGCCAAAAACAGCAAAAAAACCAAATTAACAAAAATAAAATAATAATAATAAATTGCACACTACTTTACACCGCACATGAACTTTATGGCTATCCTGTATTTTTCTTTGTGATTTTCTTAATAACATTCTTAACCTGGCTTACTTTAAGAATACAGTATATAATATATATAATATACAAAATATGTTAATCAGTTATTTATATTAATAGGTCAGGCTTCCAGTCAAGAGTACGGTACTAATAGTTAAGTTTTTTGGGGATTCAAAAGTTACATGAAGATTTTTGACTCCACTGGGAGGGTTAATGACCTGAACCCCTGTGTTGTTCAAGGGTAACTGTATTTTCTTCTACAAATTTTCACCCAGGTGATAGTTTAAGTGAAAGATAATAAAACCTGCTTTGGTCATAAAACTCTGTGTCTAGAATATTAGGACATGCTCTACTCCTGCATAGTAGAGCACTTCAACTCTGGAAGGGGAAGGCTCTGGGCAAGCTACTGGAGCAACTCCAACACCTAGTCCATAAAAAGAAGATGACAATGAAACTTCCTGTGTGGTGGTGGTGTAAGGATGAGTTGAAAATGTAAATCATTTCACTTGTACGGCCAGCTGTCTGGGAATTTACAGATCTGAGAATGACTTTCTGTTGTCTTCATTTGTGAGGGTCAACTTGGCTGGTATGACAACCTTAGATGATACCCCATAACCCTAAGGATTCAGTATAAATTCAGAGACTAGTGTCCTCTGGCAAGAACAGATGCACTAGAGAAGGAAAGGGTTGTGATGGAGTTTTATGTCTTTGGAATTAATTTTTTTTCCTGTTTTGTATCAATTCTGGCTGTTCCAATTCTGAACAAATGTAAAGCCTGTGAAATTTCCCAAATAGGAACCAAACTTAGTGAAATGTTTCTTTCCTTTAGTGAGTATAGAATGAATCTTCTAGGATAAATCTAGGATTTTCTGACTGCGGTGAGAGAGCGTCCCCACCCTCAGGCCTCATGATACCTACAGGGCTTGCCCCATCCCTCTATGTACATATTTAATCTACTATGACTTTGGTTTCTCCTAATTCCAGGTATGCATTCCTGGTCTCATCCCCACTGAAGCTAGAACTGTTCCTGAGTCTTATCTGAGACCCCAATATGTAGCCCGTTCTTGCTGGTTTTCTTTCCAACAGCTTTCCACCTGATTGCTTTAGTCCTGATTCAACTCAATGAGTGTGTCCTAAGAAACAGTGCAACCTGACTGGCTGTGTGTATTTGCACAGTCTAGGAATTTTTGCTGTGTCTGATCCTATTAGAGTAGAACATTAGTATATTAATATCGACTTGCTTTAGAGCAGAATTTAGAGCTCTAAATGAATACCAATTCTCAGAGAACACAAACTTCATGAAATGATTCATATTACCTAGTAAAGTCACGAGATAGTTCTGAAGAGAAGATCCAATTTGCTACTGCAGCACAGTCAACAATCTGTGTACGAATCATCTTATCCACTAGGACAGCAATCATCTACAATGAAAGAATTATCTGAGTAAATCACTCACATATGCATGTAGCCCTAAAGAATACATTGCTACAAAAGAAAAAAAAAAGGGCTATAAAATTCACTTCTAGTGGCTTTGGAATTGATCAATTTGACCACTACATCTTCAGATTTCTTCAGCTCTTTGCTCAGATCTAGTACTGTAAAAAATACTATGATACCAATAAGGATTGACAGAACAAAAAAGAAAAAATCTTTAGTAACACTTAAAATTTAAAAAAAATTTAGATAATACCAATATAAAAAATTTATGTAATTTCAATTAAATCATAAAAACCATTGTTTCAATGTCTCTTTATAATATTTTATATAAAGACAATATATTGAGATTTGAGAAATTTGGAGCTTGCTTATAGAAACTGGCTAGATTAGATAATTATTTCCTACCCAAGTGGTAGAATCTTCCAAGCAACAAGCACTCTTACCAAGTATTTAAAATGTATTGATATTATAGTCCAAAAACAAATGCTAATACTTACTCTTTTTTTTTAGACCCCAAATTTGTACTTTATTGTTTATTCCAATGATACAATAAACTCCTTTTTAAAAAAGGCACATGAAAAGCTTTCTGTGCAAGTTCCATATTATTTTACAATTTCTATTGGCTAATAAAAGCATTTCCCCTACAGAATTGGACATTTATCTAGAAAAGCACATGATGCATTGTTTTGCAAGCACACTACCAGAAACATTATTCCATTTCTGACATGGCACAAAGAAATAGTCACCAAGGCGGTGCTTTTCCCGGGCCCGTGGCTTCTACGCGCAGGTGGAGGCCGAGCCGGCTGGAGCCTTGGGCTCCGGAAATGGCCGCGGGCGGCAGGATGGAGGACGGCTCCTTGGACATCACCCAGAGTGTTGAAGATGACCTGCTTCTGGATGCCCGGCTTCTCCCACATCACTCGCTACACGCTCACTTCAGACCCAGGTTCCATCCTCTCCCTACAGTCCTCATAGTGAATCTTCTGCTCTTCATACATGTTGTATTTGTTACGTTAGCGTTTTTAACAGGTGTGCTCTGTTCTTACCCTGATCCAAATGAGGACAAGTGTCCAGGAAACTACACCGACCCGCTGAAAGTTCAGACAGTCGTCATCCTGGGAAAGATCACTTTGTGAGTTCTCCATCTACTTCTTGAATGCTACATCCAGTATCACCACAGCAAAGTCAGAAAACGAGGCTGTAACTTGATCCACCAGTAACGCGGCATCTTAAGAGACTTGCCCTCTTGATATACTCCGCTGGCAACACGGTGCTTCTGCTCATCCCGTGTGTGCAGCACTCCTTTCCCGAGCCCAGCAGACTGTACCTGGACCTCATTTTTGCCGTCCTGGCCCTGGAACTGATCTCTTCCTTCGTGTCTGCTCATTTACACAGTGAAAATCCGAAAATTTAATAAAGCCAAACCACAACCTGATGTACTTGAAGAAGAAAAAATCTATGCTTTCCCTAGCAATATTACCTCAGAGACTGGATTCAGCACTATTTCAAGCCTGGAAGAAATTGTTGAAAAGCAAGGAGCCATAATACTGTATCTGAAGCGACACAACGCCCTGTTGAGTAAGCGATTGTTGGCTCTCTCTTCCTCGGACCTGGACTGTCAGCCGAGTAAGACATGAGAGGCTCACGGCCACTACAGCAACTG
>CAUYRH010052597.1:0-18115 GCA_963574655.1 Perodicticus potto | reverse complement strand
ATTTAATTTTGGATATTTCTTTTCTTCTGCTGGGTTTAGGCTTAGATTGTTCTTCTTTTTCCAATTCCATAAGATGGCTTGTGAGTTTATTGATGCATTCTCTTTCTGTTTTTTGGGTGTAGGCATCTAAAGTGATAAATTTTCCTCTCAGAACTGCTTTTGCTGTATCCCACAGGTTTTGGTAGCTTGTGTCTTCATTGTTGTTATGCTCAAGGAAATTAATATTTTCGTCTTTTATCTCTTCCTGCACCAAACTGTCTTTCAGCATAAGGTTGTTTAATTTCCACGCCTTTGTGTGAGGTTGAATGTTTTTGTTGGAGTTGAGTTCCACCTTTAGTGCCTTGTGGTCTGAGAAGATATAAGGTAAAATTTCAAATCTTTTGATTCTGTTGAGGTTTGGTTTGTGTCCTAGGATATGATCAATTTTGGAGAATGTTCCATGGGCCGATGAGAATGCATATTCTTTACCTGTGGGATGGAGTGTTCTATATGTGTCTATCAAGCACAGTTGTTTTAGGGTCTCATTTAAGCCAGAGATGCTTAAAGTCTTCTCTCCCCAGTCTCCTTGGTATATCAGGGAAATTAATTCTTCAGGTGGGGGTTGAAGGATGCTCAGGATTGATACATACATAATAGGACAGTGACAGTCTAGGCAGAGTGGACAGATGAACCACAGCATTGAAATAACATAGTGTGCTCAGGGAAATGGAAAGCAGTTGGTGTTACTACAGCCCAGGTGCACATGAGTCAAAGGAACATAAGAGATGGTCTAGATAGGCAGATGAGGACTATACTGTGAATGGGCTAGGGTGGCCTAGTAAGAGATTGAGACATTTCCTTTCAAGTGACAGGTTCCATTGACTGGGGTGTAGTAGAAACCTAGGGAAAGTTATATTTGTGTTTTAGGAAGATTACTCAGGTAGTCAATGCATCAAGTAGTTTCACAATGGATTGGAGATCCTAGTGTCAGGGGACTTAACTATGAGGTCATTGTACATCTGGGTAACAGATGATGTATGCCTGAATGAAAACAATGGCATAAGGAAAGAAAGCAAATAGAGCAGTGCCTGTGGCTCAAAGGAGTAGGTTGCCGGCACCATATACCGGAGGTGGTGGGTTCAAACCCGGCCCCGGCCAAAAACTGCAAAAAGAAAAAAAGGATTGTTTTTGATTTATGGTTCTGTGAATTGATATTTAAGATGAGAATATAAGGCTAGGCGTTTTTAATAATTTTGATTAGGTTTAATGATCTTAAGGAAGTGAGAGAACAAGTTGCAGACCACCTGCTTTTAAAAAATAGGTTTTAAGCAAGAGGAAAGCAAATACCCTCAATGGTCAAGGGGCACCAGGAAGCTTTCTGTCACTCTGCCTCTGACCCTAATTCAAAACACCTCTTGCTCATGCTATGCTACCAAATTCTAAGATTTATAATTAATCTGTCAGCCTGAAGTTATTTTAATGCTAACATCACATTAACTTTATTTGAAATGGATGGCATTAAGGGAATAGAAGGTTGAGCTTAGGGTTTGGGTGTAAGTGTAATAGACTCACAGGCTGCATATACAATGGTGGACCTGTAAGACTACAATGGAGCTAAAAATTTTCTGTATCACAAACACTAACAATTACAATTACCTACAACATTCAGAAAAGTAACATGTTATATATAAGTTTGTAGCCTAGAAGCAGTAGGCTGTACCATATAGCCCAGGTGTGTAGCAGGCTGTACCAACCATGTTTGTGTAAGTAAACTCTATGATGTTCAGAAAATGACAAAATTGACTAACAATACAATTCCCAGAACATACCCCATGGCTAAGATACACATGACTGTATATCAAGGGAGGAATAAGTTTGGAATTTTGAATACATTGGTAACTATTTTGGGTGGGTGGAATCTAAGAATGTTGGACCATTAAACCATGATAGGTGACAACATTCCTTGGTGAAACTTTGCTCTATGCTGACTTAACTCTTTACTACCACAAAATTTATTGGGTAAACCAAAATGGACACCTAGTCACATCTTCTAGTTCGCTTGAGACATGTGGAAAAGAACTGAAACCATGCCCAAGTAGGGTTCATAAAAGTACTGCACTATCAGTGGATTGAGGGCTCCCAAAGATCAGAATGGAGAAAGAAACCAGAAGGCCACCTCAAGAAACCACCGTGAGTAGAGAAGTTGGGTTGATTGGGTCAGCCTGAAAAGCAGTTTTTGGATATCAATGTGGACTTAGGTTGTAGATACAATGTGAAACTGTATCTAATAATCTCACATTTCAAGGTCTCTCATATCCACTATGTCATCATGGGTCCTATAACCCTGTCAAGGAACCCAGACCATGAAAAGTGGAAGGTATTCTATTTCCAGTTCAAATGACAGAAGAAAGTTACAGGCTAGTGGCTCAGAGGATACCGTCAGTGGCACATATTTACCAGAGCAATAGATGTCAAAAGAATGGAAGGGGAGCTATAGACCAGGGAGATGAGGGTGGAAGGTCTCCAGGGTTGCAACCAGATGCAGGTATGTTATATGAGAATGCTCTTCTTACCCTACATAAAGACTGTCTTACAGGAACTATCTGGAAAGAAGTTCTAGAGAGAAGAACAGAATTCCTCCTCCAGGTCATCAAACAAGTGAAATCCTCAAGTACTAAGATGAAGCATCTAAATGATTCACCTTTGTGATCACCAACTGCTGAAGCATGGTGCAGTTTGATTCCGTGGAAAATGATCAATAATTATTCATTGAAAAAGTGCATGAGTCATAAAACATTGTAGGATAGATTGGGTCTGAGAAGTAAGCTGCAGCGCCTTGGGCAGGAGCATTTGGCAGCCAGAGGACATTCGGTCATACCAGATGAATCAAAATTATATGGCGTGTATTTTTGAAAATGATATTTTTTGATATTCTAAATTTCTTAAAGACAGACGAAACCTCATGTGACTGTAAAAATCATTTTTTTCTCCTCTCTTCAACTAATTTAAGCTGTTGGTGGCCCTTTTAGACCTGGAGGTGAACCTTCAGGCAAATAAGGAAAGTGAGTTGCAGTATTCTCACCTCAAAGGCACAAGAAAGATGCTGCTATTGAACATTCTGAATGGCAGGGGGCAGAAGCAGCACAAGAAGGTCTAGAACCCTTCCTGGTGAAATCCTGGCAAACCACAGGTCAGACAACCATGGAAATCGAAACATTGAATTTCAGTCTTCTGAAGGGGAACTTTTTTTTTGGCTGGAGCCAGGTTTGAATCCGCCACCTCCGGTATATGTGGCCAGCGCCCTACTCCTTTGAGCTCCCTACTCCTTTCCCCTCTGAAGGGGAACTCTTTACCTATTCGGCATCTCCTGGAATGTAACCTCCATCCTTTATTTCTTTTGTTTTAACTTCTACTTGGTTCCATGAGAAAGATAGGGCACCCAAATTTTGAATGATTGACAAATTACTAACCTAAAATGAAAATGTCACGAAAGCGGGGACTTTGTCTTGTTCAGTGTTATTCTCTAGCACTTATATTAGCTCCCAGCACACAATAGACATTCAGCAAATAGATGGTGAGCAAATGAATCTCACCGAAAAGATTTTTTGACTTCAGAGATGGGTGAGGAATGAAAACTAACAACAGTAATAAAAATAATCATAGCTATCATTTATTTAACACCTGCTATTATTCTATGCTCTTCGGGATGCATTTTCAGTTAAGCCTTCAGATCACCTTATTAGATAGAACCTATTATCTCCATTTTATAGAGGACAAAATTAACGCTCAAAGAGATCAAGTAACTGGGCTACAATATTCTGGCTAGTATGTGGCAGATCTAAAACTGAAGCCAGTTTGCCTCCATGTGGACATCTTTCCATTAAATGCTGCTATCACCACATCTAACAGGAAATTATCCTGCGACTGAGGAACATTTTTAGGGCCCCCTTCATGTCCTTATTCCTTAGGCTATAGATGAAGGGGTTCAACATGGGAGCAACTATGGTATACATCACAGCTGCTGCAATGTCCTTCTTGTCGGAGGCCAGAGAAGGGGGGCACAGGTAGGCACTAAAAAGGGTCCCATAGAACATACACACCACACAGAGGTGTGAACTGCATGTGGAGAAGGCCTTGGCCCTCCCACCAGGGACTCGGACCCTCAGGAGAGCAGAAATGATGTGGACATAGGAGATGACAATACACAGAAAGGGGACGATAAGCACTGTGCCTCCTAAGGCAAAAACAATCAGCTCATTAATGCGGGTGTCAGAACATGACAGCTTCAGAACAGGAAGGATGTCACAGAAAAAGTGAGCTATTTCTCCAACAACACAGAAGGACAGCCGAGCCATGAGGAGGGTATGAGTCAGGGCAACGGTGTTGGTGAGGACCCAGCACAGTGCAAGCAGCAGGGCACAGACTCGGGGGCTCATGACTGTGGAGTAGTAGAGAGGGCGACAAATGGCCGTGTAGCGGTCATATGCCATGACAGCCAGTAAGAAGCTGTCCAGATCACCAAACATCAAAAAGAAATACATTTGTGAGAGGCAGCCATTGTAGGGGATGGTATGATGTTGAGCCTGTATATTCCCCAGCATCTTGGTAACTGTAGAGGATGTTAAACCTATGTCAACGAAGGACAGGTTGGCCAAAAAAAAGTACATGGGGGTGTGGAGGTGCGGGTCAGAGCTGATGGCCAGGATGATGAGCACATTCCCGGTCAAGGTGATAAGGTACATACACAGGAAAATTCCAAACAGTAACTGCTGTTGCTCTGGAGACTCAGATATTCCTTGGAGGAAGAATTCAGAGACGCTGGATTGGTTTTCCATGGCTTTGCAGCACCTGGAGGCCAGGGAGGACATTTAGAGCACTAGATTTCTCCCAAAACTGCGTGTGCTGACTCCCAAATGTTCCAATTCTGAAACTTCTTTTAAATTTATCATCACCCCCAATCCTGACTTTACCTTCAATCTGACCCTACGTCCTTCCTTTCTCTTTCCCAGGAATCTCATATTTTCCCCCTTATCTGTCTCTTTCCCTCTATTCAATCATTTATGCAGAGACAAGGGCTGGGCTTTTTGGTCCCTGGTATCACTATGCCTTGGACTAGCTCCACAGCCCCATGTCAGTTTCATCACTGCAGAATGATGTAATTCAAGTAGACTGTGGTGAGCTGAATCTTACATTACGTTGGTAAGCAGCTAAAAAGCACATGTGAAATTCTTCTTTTAAAAATCCTCATAATGTCTCATTTTATAATGAGGAGGATATGAAGGATTCATGCCACTTTATTTTTTCAGCATTTCTGCTGACAAAGACAATATGACATCCTGCATTTCTCCCTGACCTTGAATTTTTGTCAAGGGCATCATCCTTACCCTGTAGCTAACATTTGTTAGATGTTAACCACTATCGTTCTATGTCAGGCACTCTGCTAAGCACTTTACACAGATGGTTTTCTTTAATTCTTAAACAACACTGGGATATGGAGATTATTATTCTTTCCCTGTGCCAAAAAAGAAAAACAAAAAAAAACTGGGACTAGGGGTATTCTGGGAATTTTCACAAAGACCACAGATTGTAAATATTGGAGACAGAATTCAAACCCCACAGCATGAGCTCCCGAGAGGGCACTATCACTCAGTGCAGTTAGAAAGTGACTTTTTTTTTTTTTTACCACCACATTTATATTTAATCCCTCAGTATTCCTAGTTTAACTTTAATCTCCCTTGCCCTTACTATCTCATATAATTATCTTTTGTGGAATAATAATGAAGTTATAGAACTGGGTTGAATCTAAATATTCCTGTTTTAGGAACTATGGGCATAATCAAGTGACATGTATGTTAAAAATGCAGAATTCTGCTTCACACTTAAGACCTACTGAATTTACATTCTCTAGGGTACCATCTGTGTACCCGAATATAAAAAAAAGGAAAAGTAAAACTAAACCCTTCTCAGGCATTTTGATGCTCAACTGGGAGTAAAAATAATTCATTTAGTCCACCCCTTCCTTATAATTCAGAAATAAATTAGGTAATATTCAAAAACAATGATTGAAAAAAATTTGCATTATGACTTGGAGGAAGATATGTTTACAAAAGCCAGAGTATGCAGGTCCTCAGCTATCTTTTCATCTTTTATTATTTGTAGTTATCAATATCTTATAGATACAAATGTATTCCTTTTCTTGATTACCACCAAATCAATAGATGATTTTATGAAGCCTTGTTCATATTTTGAAGTTAATACTTCAAACTATAGCAAGAGGAATATCTGAGAACTATCACACATTTATTTCCCCTTGAACTTCATACTAATGAAGAACAAATCTCAGAGATATACATTTTCTGAGAGATCAGAATGCCACAGCCAAGTTATTTTCTCCCCTATTCCATTCATCAGTGGGGAAGTGGGGAATATGATGCCTCACAGATTTATAGATGGGTAGATAATGCCATGCTTTTCTGACATGCAGACCTTGTCTTCAACAAGTAAGTTATTGTAGGGAAAAACAGCATCTCCTTTTGTAACCTGTATGCATGGCTATCTGAATATAATGCCTTGATTGGGCTATTCCAATAAAGGTCTCTCAATCTATGGCCCTGCCCAGTAAACATCAGAAAATTTCCCAAATCATCAAAGCTCTCCATTATAAACCTAGCTTTTGACCTTCTGTCTTTTTTTCTCTCCTCAGGCACCTTATGTTAGGATCCTTTGATTTTTTTTTCTATTACAGAAAGAATAACCTTTGGTTTTTTCCTTTACTGTAAAGGGTTTCTCATTCTTCATCCCATCTATGGCCTCAGAAAACTCTTTAGATCCTTGAGACATCAATGAGGTGCTTCCAGAAACTCGGGACAAACCCTTCCTCTGTTATCCCAAGGTGATGAGGTTGCTTTACTTACTTCCACTGCCTCTTCCTTTCCTGTGCCAGTCACCAGGTAAGAGCAGGCTTGAACACAGTGGAGAGAATATTCCAAAGATAGAAACTACCAGCCTGCACCTACTTGTCTCTCATTTCTCTGCTTACCACTACCTTGGTTACTTGGAAGAAGGCATTACAGGTGTTTTAAATTTGTCTTTCTGACAATCTTTGAGATGGGATCAACTGGAATCAGAGTTCAGGGTCGAGAATAGTAAACGCGGTGCCTGTGGCTCAAAGGAGTAAGGCGCCAGCCCCATATACCAGAGGTAGTGGGTTCCAACCCAGCCCCGGCCAAAAACTGCAAAAGAAAAAAAAAAAAAAAGAATAGTAAACACAAATGACAAATAACCAGAAGCAAAAGTCAGACAACTAAACTGAGGTAAAAACCCTAGTTTGCAGGGAATAAAGAGAGAGAGGGAGAGACTAGGATTCCAGATATGGAACCCATGAGATTAACAAAGAACAGCAAAGCAAAGTCAAGGCCAGATCTGAAGGGGAGCCTGGAGCAGGCACTTATGTTCCTCAGCTGGAGCAGAGAAGACCAGAAAGAACAGGTTCTGCGCTGAATACTGGAAAGTACCTGGGGCACATGGTACTCAGATCCCATTCGACCCAGATCTTCAGAAATTTCCAAGTATTTTGTGTTTTGGAGCCTGAACTGATAGACTCTGAAACAGGGACCTGCCAGCTCATCAGGCTCCTACCAAGAGAAGGCTGAACATGCTCCCTGCTTGGTCATCTACAGTTAAGGGGAGTCATGAGACAGATTTCCCCAGGGTCTTGTTAGTGTTAACACTTGTAATTATCCCATTTCTAACTCTACAAATAGGTTAATGGCATATGACATATCTTTCTTAAAGAATCCTCACATTTCTGTAAAAAGTAAAGTGATTTTTTTAAATAAAGACACAAACCCCCCACGCAAAGATAAGAGAGGAAAGAAAATAAAATCTTGGATGTTGGAAATCAGATGGATGCAAGAGTAGTGACCGACACTACCCTCAACTTGACTAAACTCTGGACAGATTTCTTCCTAAGGCATCCTGACCTTCTTTTTTTTTTTTTTTTTAATTCAACATTGGGCGGCACCTGTGGCTCAAAAGAGTAGGGCACCGGCCCCATATACCAGAGGTGGTGGGTTCAAACCCGGCCCTGGCCAAAAACTGCCAAAAAAAAAAAAAAAAAGAAAAGAAAGAAAAAAAAATTCAACATTTACTTTGATAAACTTACACTCGTAAGATTTTTCTCTGTCCTTTTGAGATGTAAATCATCTTAACTCTGGCCAATTTTATAGCCCAGGGACATCTCACAGACCCAAAGCTAACCCTTTGAAATTTTTTTTTTTTATTAAATCATAGCTGTGTACATTTGCAATCATGGGGTACAATGTGCTGGTTTTATATACTATTTGAAATATTTTCATCAAACTGGTTAACATAGCCTTCACTGCATTTTCCTAGTTATTGTGTTAAGACATTTATACTCTACACTTAGTAAATTTAACATGTACCCTTATAAAATGCACCATAGGAGTGGTCCCACCAATTACCCTCCCTCCACCCATCCTCCCCCCTCCTCTCCTCTCCCTCTTCTCTCTCCCCCTCTTCTTGGGCTATAGTTGGGTTATAGCTTTCATACGAAAGCTACAAATTGGTTTCATAGTAGAGCTGAGCACATTGGATACTTTTTCTTCCATTCTTGAGATACGTTGCTAAGAAGAGTATGTTCCAGCTCCATCCATGTAAACATGAAAGAGGTAAATTCTCCATCTTTTTTAAGGCTGCATAATATTCCATGGTGTACATATACCACAATTTATTAATCCATTCATGGGCTTCTTCCTAGACTTAGCAATTATGAATTGGGCTTCAATAAACCTTCTGGTACAAATATATTTGTTATAAAGTGATTTTTGGTCTTCTGGATATATACCTAGTAGAGGAATTAAAGGATCAAATGGCAGGTCTATTTTGAAATTTAATCACCAAGAAGAGTGAGAGTTTGATCTCCTCTGACCCTATTTGGATACCCTTGATTACTTTCTCTTGCTTGATTGCCATAGCTAAGACTTCCATTACTATGCTGAATAACAGTAGAGACAATGGGCATCCTTGTCTAATTCCAGATCTGAGTGGAAATGTTTGCAGTTTTACTGCATTCAATATGATATTGGGTGTGGGTTTTCTGTAGATGGCCTCTATCAGTTTAAGAAATGTGCTGTCTAAGGCTATTTTCTTAAGCATTCTGATCATGAAAGGATGCTGGATTTTATCAAAAGCTTTTTCTGCATCAATTGATAGAATCATATGGTCTTTTTTTATTTTATTTATGTGATGCCTTATATTTATAGATTTATGTATGTTTAACCAAACTTGTAACCTTGGGATAAAACCAACTTGGTTTATAATTTTTTTGATGTGTTATTGAATTCTGTTTGCTAGGATCTTATTGAATATTTTTGCATCAATATTCATTAATGATATTGATCTGTAGTTTTCTTTCCTTGTTGGATACTTTCCTTGTTTGAGGATCAAGGTGATATTTGCATCATAGAATGTGTATTCCTTATTTTTCTATGTTTTGGAAGAGATTAAGCAATATAGTCACTAGTTCCTCATTAAAGGTTTGGTAGAATTCTGATGTGAAGCCATCTGGTCCTGGACTTTTCTTTTAGGGGAGATTTTGTGACATGATCTTATACCTGTAAAACCCCAGGGATTCAACTACAAAACACTTTGAAGTGATCAAGGAATATAGCAGCATCTCAGGATACAAAATCAATACTTACAAATCAGTAGCTTTTATACATGCCAATAATAGTCAAGCTGAAAATATAGTCAAGGACTCTATTCCTTTTACAGTATTGCCAAAGAAGATGAAATATCTGGGAATTTACCAAACGAAGGATGGGAAAGATCTCTATCAGGAGAATTATTAAACTCTGAGAAAAGAAACAGCTGAAGATGTTAACAAATGGAAAAACATATCATGCTTATGTCTGGGAAGAATCAACATTGTTAAAATGTCTATACTACCCAAAGCAATCTACAGATTTAATGCAATCCCTCTTAAAGCACCACTGTCATACTTTAAAGATCTGGAAAAAAATAGTACTTTGATTTATATGGAATCAGAAAAACCCTCAAATAGCCAAGACATTACTCAGAAATAAAAACAAATCAGGAGATATTACATTACCAGACTTCAGACTATACTATAAATCTCTAGTGATCAAAACAGCGTGGTACTGGCACAAAAATAGAGAGGTAGATATATGGAACAGAACAGAGAACCACAAGAAAAACCCAGCCACTTATCAAAAACATTCACTGGGGGAAAGATTCCCTATTTAACAAATGGTGCTGGGTGAACTGGCTAGCAACCTGTAGAAGACTGTAACTGGACTCTCACCTTTCACCACTAATAAAAATTGATTATCACTGGATAAAAGATTTTAATTTAAGACATGAAACTATAAAAATGCTAGAACAGAGTGCAGGGAAAACACCTGAAGAAATTGGTCTGGGAGAATATTTTATGAGGAAGACTCCCCTGGCAATTGAAGTATTACCAAATATATATTACTGGGATCTGATCAAACTAAAAAGCTTATGCACAGCCAAGAGTATTGTAAGTTAAATAAACAGAAAGCCTTCAAAATGGGAGATTTTTGAAGGTTATGTTTCTGACAAAGGTCTGATAATAGAATACACAGACAACTCAAACTCATCAAGAAGAAAAGAACAAATAGCCCCATTTCCTTGTGGGCAAGAGACTTGAACAGAAACTTCTCTGAAGATGACAGGAAAATGGCCAAAAAACACATGAATAAATGCTCAACATCTTTAATCATCAGAGAAATGAAAATCAAAACCACTTTGAGATATAATCTGACTCCCGTAAGATTAGGTCACATCACAAAATTCCCAAACTACAGATGTTGGCATGGATGTGGAGAGAAGGGAACACATCTACACTGCTGGTGGGATTGCAAACTAATATGGCCTTTCTGGAAAGAAGTTTGGAGAATTCTCAAGTAACTAAAAGTAGACCTACCATTCAATCCTGCAATTCCTCTCCTAGGTATATCCCAGATGATCAAAAATCATTTTACAACAAAGACATTTACACCAGAATGTTTATTGCAGCCCAATTCATAATTGCCAAGTCATGGAAGCAGCCCAAATGCCCATAAACCCATGAATGGAT
This sequence comes from Perodicticus potto, assembly GCA_963574655.1. Taxonomy (NCBI): domain Eukaryota; kingdom Metazoa; phylum Chordata; class Mammalia; order Primates; family Lorisidae; genus Perodicticus; species Perodicticus potto. The sequence continues at coordinate 6,993 of CAUYRH010052597.1, read as the reverse complement.
TAAAAAATTGTGGTATATGTATACCACGGAACACTATGCAGCCATAAAAAGGATGAAGCCTTTACATCTTTTATGTTTACCTGAATGGAAATGAAACACACTCTTTTTAATAAAGTGTCTCAAGAATGGGGAAAAAAGTATCCAATGTACTCGGCACTATTATGAAACCAATATATAATCATCTACACTTTCATATGAATGATAAAACACAACTATAGTCCAGAAAGTAGGAAAGAAGAGGAGGTAGAGGGGAGAGAATGGGGAATGGTGGAGGAGGGAAGGTACTTTTGGGGACCTCACCTATTGTATGCAATGCAATGGCACATTTCAAATCTATTAAAGGTATAAATGTCTGACCACAACAAATAAGTGAGGGGATGGTTTTGTTAATCAGTTTGATGTAAGCATTCCACATTGTATATCAAATCAGCAGCTGTACCCCATAGATGTACACAGTTATGATTTAATAAAAATAAATAAATAAATGTAAAATTTCCAACATAAAAGAAATTTAACCCTCAAGAAAGATAGCACACTTATTTCTCAGACTCTGTGGGAGTGTACGGCCTTAACTTTCATTAAGTACAAACAAGCAAATGTAGATGGCAAATCACAGTGATAGTCCTCCCCCCTGATGTCCTCCAGTGCTTTTCTCTCTCTCTTTTTCTTTTTTGTCTCAATAAGCTCTTTTTAAAATAGCCCAGGAATATTTATTTGATAATGAATACATACATGTATAAAGCTAGCATTTTTATTTATTTATTTTTTTGTCAACATTCATTAATTTCTATTTTTTATTTTTTTATTAAATTATAGCTGTGTACATTAATGTAATTATGGGGCACAATATGCTGGTTTTATACACAATTTGAAATACTTTCATCAAACTGGTTAACATAGCCTTTACCTCATTTTCTTAGTGATTGTGTTAAGACATTTACATTCTATACTTAGTAGATTTAACATGTACCCTTGTAAAATGCACCATGGGTGTGGTCCCACCAATTACCCTCCTTCCACTCATCCTTTCACTTCCCTTCCCCTCCCCTCCCACTCCTCTTTCCCCTTCATCTTGGGCTGTAGTTGGTTTATAGCTTTCATATGGAAGTGTGGGTGCTTATAAATTGGCTGAGTGCATTGGACACTTTTTCTTCCATTCTTGAGATACTTTGCTAGGAAGACTATGTTCCAGCTCCATCCATGTAAACATCAAAGAGGTAAAGCCTCCATCTTTCTTTAAGGCTGCATAATATTCCATGGTGTACATATACCACAATTTATTAATCCATTCATGGGTCAATGGGGACTTGGGCTTCTTCCATGACTTAGCAATTACGAATTGGGCTGCAATAAACATTATGGTGCAAATATCTTTGTTATAAAGTGATTTTTGGTCTTCTGGATATATACCTAGTAGAGGAATTGCAGGATCAAATGGCAGGTTTATTTTTAAATCCCTAAGTGATCTGCAAACTTCTTTCCAAAAGGAACGTATTAGCTTGCATTCCCACCAGCAGTGCAGAAGTGTTCTTCCCTTTTCTCCACATCCATGCCAAGATCTATGGTTTTGAGATTTTGTGATGTGGGCTAATCTTACTGGAGTTAGATGATATCTCAAAGTGGTTTTGATTTACATTTTGTGATGATTAAGGATGATGAGCATTTTTTCATGTGTCTGTAGGCCATGCACCTGTCTTCTTCAGAGAAGTTTCCCTTGAAGTCCCTTGCCCACCCCGAGGTGGGATCACTTGTTCTTTTCTTGCTAATACGTTTGAGTTCTCTGTAGATTCTTCTTATTAACCCCTTGTCAGAGACATAACCTGCAAATATCTTCTCCCATTCTGAGGGCTGTCTATTTGTTTTATGTATTGTGTTCTTGGCTGTGCAGAAGCTATTTAGTTTAATCAGATCCCAGTAATATATTTTTGGTGTTTCTCCAATTACGTGGGGCGGGTACGCCTTATAAAATATTCTCCCAGGCTGATTTCTTCAAGTGTTTTCCCTGCACTTTCTTCTAATATTTTTATAGTTTCATGCCTTAAGTTTAGAACTTTTATCCAGTAATTTACTGAGTCTATCTTAGTTAATGGTGAAAGGTGTGGCTCCAGTTTCAATCTTCTACAGGTCACCAACCAGTTCACCCAGCACCATTTGTTAAATAGGGAATCTTTTCACCACTGAATGTTTTGATTGGCTTATCAAAGGTAAAATGATGGTAAGTAGTTGGATTCTTCTCTTGGTTCTGTATTCTGTTCCATACTTCTACTTTTCTGTTTTTGTGCCAGTACCATACTGTTTTTGATCACTATAGATTTGTAGTATAATCTTAGGTCTGGTAGCATGATTCCTCCTGATTTGTTTTTATTTCTGAGTAATGTCTTGGTTATTTGAGGCTTTTTCTGATTCCATATAAAATGATGTATTATTTTTCCGAGGTCTTTAAAGTATGACAGTGGTGCTTTAATAGGGATTGCATTAAAATTGTATATTGCTTTGAGTAGTATGGACATTTTAACAATATTGATTCTTCCCAGCCATGAGCACAATATGTTTTTCCATTTGTTAACATCTTCAGCTATTTCTTTTCTCAGAGTTTCATAGTTCTCTTTATAGAGATCCTTTTTTTATTGTTGTTAGGTAAACTCACATATATTTCATCTTCTTTGGCACTACTGTAAAAGGAATAGAGTCTGGGCGGTGCCTGTGGCTCAAAGGAGTAGGGCGCTGGCCCCATATGCCAGAGGTGGCAGATTCAAACCCAGCCCTGGCCAAGAACTGCAAAAAAAAAAAAAAAAAAAGGAATAGAGTCCTTAACTGTATATAAAGGCTACACATTTGTGAGTATTGGTTTTATAACCTGAGAATGCTGCTGTATTCCTTGATCACTTCTAAGAGTTTTATAGTTGAATCTCTGGGGTTTTCCAGATATACAATCATGTCATCTATGAATAGTGACAGTTTCTTTTTTTTTTTTTTTTTTTTTTTCCAGTTTGGCCATTTATTGTGAAAGAAAAAATATGTTGTTCAAGGGTGGCAGCAGTTACACATACACAGTCTGTCATCTTATCTTAGCAACAAAAAGCCAAGAGGTGGGTGGAGTGAATTAAAGACACAGATGAAGGAGTGAAAATGTCAGGCAGAAGGAAAAAGAGGCTAGTGTTTTAAAGGAAAAAGTTCACTCCTGTTTTTCTTTGCTTCATTTTTAAAGGAGTAACTCATGACCTTGAGTAGTGATCTCAAAACCCATAACTAAGGAAATACAGCTTCAGGCAGGCAGAAGAAAATACAGAGCAGCAGATTTAACATTATTGTGGCAGATTGATGCTGAATAATTGATGTTTATCTCTTTCACCAAATACACAGCAATCTGATGAAGTTTTAAATACATTCTCAAAGCAAAACTAACACTTACTTGGAGATTCCCTTTTCAGTTAGGCCAAACTGTTCCCACATAAAATTATTCATAAATTTACTTTGCAAATATTATCCCTTTCATAGACCATTTTTGACATGCTGAAGTCAAGTTCTGTGAAATCCTGTAGTTCTGTGGGGGCTGGACTAGCATCTCCCACTTGATTCAAACTGGCCAATGAGAATGGTACCTCTGGGGTGGAACTTTTTGACTGTTAATAAAAAGGGAAAGATCAAGCTAGACAGAGAGCGCGGCCATTTGAAATTCTTTTATACCGTAAGCTCCCAGCTGGTTTATAAGCCCTTCCTCTTATAAACGTGATGTTTGGGTGCTCTTTCTCTCCATTGGGCCTTGTCTTCCTGCAACAGCATAAAGCTTCCACACACCTTCGTATTGTGATTTTTCCCCCGACATGATTTCTCTTATGTTTACTAAGGACCAAGAATCAGTTAAAACGTTTGTCATATTATTCTCATTTGTAAGATTTCTCTCCAATATGAATTTTCTTATGTATAGTAAAGTTTGAGCTCTGGTTAAGTACATCGCCACAACTTTCACAGTTGTAGGATTTCTCTCCAGCTGAAATTCTTACAAACTTCGTAAATTATGAACACCAAGGTACTGTCACATTCTTTGTATTTCTAGGGTTTCCATGTTTTCCCATTTTTTTTTTAATGTACAGGCTGGTTTGACCCTGAGTTAAAGGGTTGGCCACACTATTCATATTTGTAACATTTCTCCCCAGAATGAATTCTTTGATGTGCAGAGAGGGTTGAGTAATGCTTAAAGGCTTTTCCACATTCTTCACATTTGTAGGGTTTCTCTCCAGAATGAATTCTTTTATGTACAGAAAGGTGTGAGCACCGGGTAAAGGCTTTTCCACATTCTTCACATTTGTAGGGTTTCTCTCCAGAATGAATTCTTTTACGTACAGAAAGGGTTGAGTACCGGGTAAAGGCTTTTCCACATTCCTCACATTTGAAGAGTTTCTCTACATTGTAAATTGTCTTATAGTTAGAATATTTTGAGCTGTGGCTAAGACACTTGTCATCATTCTCACAATGGGAGATTTTCTCTGCATTATGAAGTCCCCTGTGCTTAGATAGTCTTGAGGAAGATTTAAAGGCTTTGCAACATTCTCTACATTTGTATTGCTTTTCGACAAAATGGGTTATCTTATGTTTACCAAAGTTTAAGCATAGTTTTAAGGCTTTCCCATATTTTTTACACTCAAATATTATCTCCCTGGGATATATCATCTTATGTTTATTTACCTTTGATAATTTTCTGACAACTTTGAAACGTTTACTGGATTGGTAGATTTTACCATGCATAGCTGTTAAACTTTCATCTAATCCATTGTAACATACTTTCTGCTGCTTATACTCATACATCCCAGTCTTTTACTGAGTTTAAATTCTCAGGGCTATCATTTTCATATCTTCTCAGGATTATCTCTGGTAATAAAATATTCATGCCCAGCACTTGTGAATTGCTCTGGGAAGAATGATTAGATAGAACTGGGTGCTTGACCACTGTCTGGTGAGTCTTCACCTTCCAGGGTTCTTTCCTTTGCTCCAGACAGGTGATGAGGTCCGGCTTAGAGACAGCAAGCCCTAGGAAGACCAGGTGTCTGTAGGTCTCTAACATGACGTCCCGATACAAATGCTGCTGAGTAGGGTCCAGGCAGGCCCACTCATCCATAAAGAATTCAACAGACACATCTCTCAATGTCAACAGTTCCTGGATATATATTCCACCTGCATCTTGATAATATGGCTTTAAATGCATCAGCACAACCCGTTCACCTGCTCCCACCACATCCACAGGCTGAGAAACCATTTCCCAGCTTCCGGGGTGCCCCGGCGTCCTCTCTACAAATGTCCCAGTACCTGCAAGTCACAGGAGGGCAGAGGCTGCAGCAGAGACGCCCAGGTCCTCCTGAAGACGCAACAGTGAAGCCAGAACTCAGCCCAGCGCCCAGCACAGGAGACCAAAGCCTGAATAGTGACAGTTTCATCTCCTCTGAGCCTATATGGATACCCTTGATTGCCTTTTCTTGCCTGATTGCATTGGCTGAGACTTCCATTATAATGTTAAAAAGCAGTAGAGACAATGGGCAACATTGACTGGTTCCTGATCTGAGTGGAAATGATTTCAATTTAATTCCATTCAATATGATATTGGCTGTGGGTTTGCTGTAGATGGCCTCTATCAGTTTAAGAAGTGTCCCTTCTATACCTATTTTCTTAAGTGTTCTAATCATAAAAGGATGCTGGATATTATCAAAAGCCTTTCTGCATTGATTGAGAGAATCATATGGTCTTTGTTTTTATTTTGTTTATGTGATGTATTATATTTATAGATTTACATATATTGGACCATCCTTGAGACCTCGGGATAAAACCAAATTGGTCATGGTGTATAATTTGTTTGATGTGTTGCAGGATTCTGTTTGTTAAGATCTTATTGGATATTTTTGTACCTATGTTCATTAAAGATATTGGTCTATAATTTTCTTTTCTTGTTCGGTCTTTTCCAGGTTTGGGGATCAGGGTGATATTTGCTTCATCAAAAGCATTGGGAAGTATTCCTTCTTTTTCTATGCTTTGGAAAAGGTTATGTAATATAGGTACTAGTTCCTCTTTAAAAGTTTGGTAGAATTCTGCTGTGAAGCTGTTTGGTTCCAGACTCTTCTTTTTTGGGAGTTTTCCTATAGTTGAGATGCTATTTCAGTACTTGATATAGGCCTGTTCAACATATCTAGTTCTTTCTGGATAAGTCTAGGAAGTTGGTGTACTCCAAGTATTGGTCAATTTCTTTCAGATTTTCATATTTCTGAGAATAGGGTTTTTTTGTAGTATTCATTAAGAATTTTTTGAATTTCTGAGGTGTCTGTTGTTATTTCACCTTTGTCATTTCTGATTGATGAAATTAGGGATTTTAATTTTCTATTTCTGGTTAGGCTAGCCATGGGTTTATCAATCTTGTTAAACTTTTCAAAAAACCAACTTTTTGAATCATTGATTTTTTGAATAATTCTTTTGTTTTCAATTTCATTTAATTCTGCTCTAATTTTGGTTATTTCTTTTCTTCTTCTGGGTTTGGGATTAGAGTGTTCTTCCTTCTCCAGTTGCTTGAGATGTCCCATTAAATTGTTGACTTCCTTTCTTTCCATTCTGTTAAGGAGGGATTGCAGCACTATAATTTCCCTCTTAGAGCTGCCTTTGCAGTATCCCATAGATTCTGATAATTAGTATCTTCATTATCATTCTGTTCCAAAACCTTGGTAATTTTCTTCTTAATCTCATCTTTGACCTAACTGTCTTTCAGCATAAGATTATTTAGTTTCCATGTCTTTCTATGAGTATGCAGATTCCTGTTATTGGTGAGTTCAACTTTTATTCCATGATGATCTGAGAAAATACAAGGAATAATTTCTATTCTTTTAAATTTGCTGAGGTTAGCCTTGTGACCTAAGATGTGATCAATTTTGGAGGCTGTTCCATGGGCTAATGAGAAGAATGTGTTTTCATTTTTGTCAGGATGAAATGTTCTGTACATGTCTACCAAATTCAATT
>CAUYRH010052591.1:0-18899 GCA_963574655.1 Perodicticus potto | reverse complement strand
CTCTTTCCTAGGGGTGAGTTGCATGTCAGTGGTCCCCCAGAGTAAGGACAAAATAACCATGAGATGGACACACTTTCAGACAGACACAAGCAGCACTAGCGTCATATTCCTACTTTGCTGCTCTGTCCTTTTATTTCTTCTTCCTGTCCCTCATCTCCACTGAGCCAAAGGCATAGTCAGGCAGCTGTCAGGACATAGAACTAAGTCTGGGGAAGCAAAGGGAGGGAAAAGAATGCTCTTCTTGTCCCGTGCCCATCTCAAACCCTATATATCTCTTCAGTGGCGTTCGCTCCCTGTGGCTGCTCCTGTTACCACCCCCATTTATGGCTAAGTCTATAAAGAGTAATTTTTCCATAGTAAGATATGAGAAAGTATAATACAGAGGCTGCAGTGACCAGTTCTGGCATCAGGAGATGTCGGACCCAGTTCTGCCTCTGCTCAGCATGATCTTAGGCAAGTCTCTTTGCCTCCCTGAGCCTCAGTTTCTGCATCTGTGAAGTGAAGATGTTAATAGAAACTGCCTTGTCATGTTGCTAAGAAGATTCAAGGTAGGCTTGGTGCCTGTGGCTCAACGGGCTAAAGCGCCAGCCATATACACCTGAGCTGGCGGGTTCGAATCCAGCCATGGCCCGTCAAACAACAATGACGGCTGCAACCAAAAAATGGCCGGGTGTTTTGGCGGGTGCCTCTAGTCCCAGCTACTTGGGAGGCGGAGGCAGGAGACTCGCTTGAGCCCAGGAATTGGAGGTTGCTGTGAGCTGTGATGCCACAGCACTCTATCCAGGGCGACAGCTTGAGGCTCTGTCTCAAAAAAAAAAAAAAAGAGAGAGAGAGAGAAGATTCGAGGTAATGCAGGTGTCTTAGTTTGGGTTTCTCCAGAAGCAAACCCAGAGAGCAGAATTCCACTGCAGGCAGTTTATTCGAGCAGAAATCCCAGCAAACTCCAGCGGTGGAGCAGGGAGCGAGACAGGAAGAGGAGGACAGCAAGTGACAGTGGGCCGTCAGTCCAGTGGGCACAGAGGGCAAGTGGAGCTTAATTCTGCCGGGTGAAGCATGTGCCTCGAGGCTGCCCCAGCTGAGGGGCCATTGGCAGGAGGTCGCTGCACCTGGCAGCCTAAGGCCTCTGGAGCCCCCTCAGCTCTGGTGGCTGCCTTGGGCTAAGGGCCTGACAACATGTGCTGGTGCAGTGCTGGGGTGAGGCAGGAGCCCAGGGGTCTCACCAAGCCAGCACCCCCCAGGAGGGGACGTTGTATGCTGATGCTGTTACTTACCACAGTGCAAACAGACCTCCTGGCCGTTACTAAAACCACCTGAGAATTCCAGGAGGGCAGACCTGCCTCGCGGTCCCTGGAGGCCTGGCAGATCTGCTGTGCCCTAGCAGAGACCCCCCTCCCTCACCAGCTCACATGTTGCTCCCAGGGGAGCTTAACGAGAAGCAGAAGATGGAGCTGGAGCGGAACGTGGCGCTGGTCCAGCAGCAGAGCAGAGAGCTGAGTGCGCTCAAGCAGAAGATGATACAAATGAACAGCCTGATGGAAAAGAAGGAAAGGGAGCTGAAGGTCCTCAGAGAGACGCTCAGGTGCGTGGGGGGCCCCAGGAACCTCACACAGACAGAGGACTCTGCGGGTGCCGCTTGAGGAGTTCAATGAATGAATGATACGTGTTTCATTGCTTCACAGCCTATTCAATTAAAACAGGGCTTAGCTTAGTTCTGTGCTTCTCAAACATTCTTACCCAGTATTGCAGAAGACAGGCTCAGCTTGAATGCCACTTCCTCCAGGAAGCCCTCCCTCCCTCAGCAAACATAGCCAAAGGATCCCGCTCTGCGTGGGGTCGCTCAGCCCCTGCACTCTGTCTGATCTAACGCTTGCCACACAACAAGGCTATGATCGCCTGTTTATTGCCTGCCTTCCCCAGGAGGACAGGGTCTGTCTGGGCCTCGTCCACTATCCCCAGCCTTCACACAGTGCCTGGCACGTAAAGGAACCTAATATTTACTGAATAGATGAATAAACTGGAGGTGTCACTATAAAAAACATATATTGTCATTGCTCCATGGATTCATCTATAAAACACCTGTGAGTTTGTATTTTTCTTCATAGCTTATCCATATTTTAACATAAGTAAAATTCCCTCCCCCCCCCAAAAAAAAATATTGAGTAAAAGTGCTGTTTTGTGTGTATCCTATAACTTCATGTTCCTGGTGGCCCAGGCAGATGCATAGAGTGGCTAAAAGAACAGGCTGTGGCCCCAGGCTGCCTGGTTTCAAAGCCAGACGCCTCCATGCACAAGCTCGGTGACCATGGGCAACTTGCTACGTGTCTCCTTGCTTGTCTGAAAAACAGAACAAGGAAATTCCAACTCACGGAATTATTATGAGAAATAGAAGGATTAACACATAGAAAGTGTTAGAATTGTAGATACGCAGTAGATGACCCCGTAAGTGCCACAGCTAATGTCCACAGTGCAGGAAGCAAAGACAGGTGCCAACTACCCTGGCCACTCTTCCATAAGTCTCCTGACACTCAGTTCTCTAGCAATCTGGGAGCAGGAGACTTGAAGTCTCAAATATTTCAGTTACCTATAGTAAAAATAGAGCTGTTTCCTAGACTGCCCATGGTACAAAAAGTTACCTGTGGTTCTCAGGACCTCCTTCTCATGCCATCCTGTGACTCCTCCTCTCTGCCCTAGGGCTTCCCAAGAGAAACAAAAGCTCCAGATGAACCTAGAGAAGGAACAGAAGCCCAAGAAGAAGGCCCAGATGCGTGACATCTCCGTGCAGATAGACCCAATGGACACGGAGACCTCAAGCAGCCAAGACGTGAGTGCCCCCCCAGTCCCGGGCACCCAGAGACCTAGGCCGTGCTGGCTTGCCTTTCCTTTGAATAGATTTCATTCTAAGTTCCAAAAGTACGACCTGCTTGTGTGAAATGTACAAAGTAAAACACAGAATCCCACCCCTTCGACCACAATCCCCAGAGGTCACCTCTGTCCACAGTTTAACACATGTGTCATCAGATCAGGCCTCCACATCCTCCTGTGAACAGGAGTGTGCAGGGGATCCTCTGTATGGGTTCAAATCCCACCTCCTCCGCTTAGAAACTGTGTACTCTATACTGCCAGTTCCTTGTCTGGGAGTAACGACAGTCCCCACCTCAAGAATGGCTGAGAAAAAAAGGTATCTATATATACACATGAACAGACATACCCAGACACTCAGACCCATGCATCCAGATACTTACTTCATACACATAGGTAATTGTATTGCTAACGGTATCGACCCATATACGTTCTGCAAAACGGTTTTGTTTTTATATGACTCTATTTTATGGCATCTTTTCAAGTACGTGTATAAAGATCTGTCTCAATCTTTGAAATGACTGCACAGAGTTCCAACTATGTCTCTTTTATCCAACCAGTCCCCTGTTGGCAGACACTTAGGTTGCTTCTCCATTTCACGATGTCACAGTTGATGCACTTGTACTTTCTAAACTGTTAGGGCCACTGCCTCCCCAAAGAGCCATGCAATTGGTGGCCCACGGCTGCCTCTGACAGCTACTCCCCGTGTGCCCACCCAGAAGCCTTTGCACGCCTAGAAGTCCCAGCTGCACATCAAACAGAGAACGTGTCTTGGTGTCCTGGAATCTAGTGCTCACACTCTGTCCCTGTGGCCAGGGCTGATCGTGGGGTGTAGAAGTTCCTTGAGGCCCTGGGTTTCCAGGAGTCTGGGGATATCCGTTTCCCGCGGCTTTAGGAACCTTACAAGCAGGGTGTTCCATCCAGTAACGGGCTTTGGATTTTCACGAGGAAGCAGGGCCAAATGTGTCAGCTCGCCTTCCTGCTTTCTCAAAGATGCCTTTCCCCTGCCAACGCAGCATCGAGCCAGGCCACAAACAGCTTGAATGAAAGGGCTGGAGGTCCAGCCGCTGTTCTTGGCACCAGTGCTGTCCAGAGTACTTTAATGGAAGTGTCTTCTTCTTACTCAAGGCAACTGCGAGGGGACTAAGCTCTGTGGGGCAGGGAGCGGATGTCGCTCCCAATGGAACCCCAGGCTCTTAGAACAGGACGGGACCCATATTTATCCACACATTAAACACAATTAAGCCCCTGCTGCATGCCGGGGAGTGAGGGGGTTCCAACCCCCACCTTGGACACCCTGCATGTTGGATGGAATGGATTGTTGAACTGGGATGCCCTTGACTTTGAGTTTGTGTTGTGAGGAGGGATTGGTGGGGAGTGGGGGTGGGGGTTGGGGGGCAGGCTGCAAGATAAAAGGAAAATGTGTTTATTCCCTCGAGGAATGTTTTCCTCCCTCAGGCTACGTCCGGCTTTTTAAGCCAGAGTGGGTCAGAGGGCTTAAGAGTTATATGAGGAAGAATCTCCATCTTCTCTAAATAATTACATTCCCAGAAGAGCCATGAGGAAGGGTCACGTGGTGCTCTGGGAGCTCCTCAGGCCAAAGGCTGCACCAGAGCCTCACTGCCCTGGCTCGGCCACCACCCCCAGAATTCGGTATCTCCTGTTCCTTCCTGTACACAGAGACGGGTAGATAGAGAGACAGAGAACATTTTAGTCATTTACTCCCAGAGACAGGTAGATAGAGAACATTCTAGTCATTTACTCCCGGAGGCGGGTAGATAGAGAACGTTCTAGTCATTTACTCCCGGAGATGGGTAGATAGACAGAGAATGTTCTAGTCATTTACTCCCAAGGCAAGCACATGCCCTCAAAGAGATGAGTCAGGCCAGTGTAACCAACCTAGGCAGTGGACCAGCTGTGCAGCCTACAACAGGCTGGAGCCAGGGTCCCACTAAGTGCAGCTGGGGATGGGGTGCCCTTGCTGGGCTGCTGAGCCCTGATCCCAGCCCTGGGTGACTTCTGCAACTCCTGTTAGTGACCTCGGTCCATTTGCGTTTATTGAGCACCTACTATGTCCAGCCAGCAGGGAACAGCAGGTCAACCTCACCCTCTCAGAGGCTGTGTTCTGGGAGGAGAGCGCGGGAAATAGACAAGTTGACATTGAGTAATCCGGTGGGGATAAGTGTCCCGGAGACCCACAGGGCAGATCGGGGCAGGAAGTTATGTGCTGGGGGTGGGGGCTCTTCCAGATGAGGTGGTGGGGAGGCCTCTGCAGGAGGAGACCTGGGGCAGAGCCTGAAGGAAGGGACGGAGCCAGTGCTGGGGACGTGAAGGACAGTCCCAGGAGGGCCTCAGATGGTACTACTGAGCCCCTAAAGGAGGCCATGGGCCCTGGACCCCCAGAGGCCAGTGTAGCTAGCATGGGGCCCGGGACGCACCTAACAGGACTTGGAGTCACCACAGGAAGAAGAGCAAAGGAATGTCTCCTTTCCCCTTCTCCACTTTGTCTCCCTGGTAGCTTTTGTCACACTGGGGAATATTTACATACCTGTCTGCTCCTTGGTCATCTAGCCTTAGACATGAGCTCAGTGACAGCTTGTCTGCCTGGTCCCTGATTTCACCCCAGCGCCTAGAACAGTGTCTGGCATGTAGTGGGTGCTGGCATTGATAAATAGATAGATGATTGATAGACAATTTAAAAAATAATTTTGGTTCACTTCGTGCTACATATGTTATCGTCTCTATCTGTATTTATCTCTCTATATATGTATGAAGGGAGCCAAAATTGTTATTTTAAAAACTATTATAGGAGAGAACGAAAGTGTCAGTTTCTTCCCTTTCTTGCCAGTTTGACTGAGGCCTTCCCTGGCAGCTCTATCTACAATCTACAATTGCAAATCGTTCCCAACAGCCCATCCTGTTTCTCCACTTCATTTTCTCCATTCCATTCATCACTATCCACCATATATCTTCCCTGCTTTTCTTCCCATTGTTAGTCTCCCCAGTTTAGGATGCAAAACTCATGACAGCACCCAAGACAGCAGGGGTGTTGCCGGTATTAGTCACTGCTGAATCCCCAAAGCCTAGAACAAGGTTTGGGGTGTAGAGCTGCTCCATAAATCTGTGTGAATGAATGAATTGCTTACCCTAGACAAACGTTGTGTAACTTGCACTTCATGACCGAAATTCAGGAGGTCCTCGAACCTCTAGACGTGTGCAAACTTTTATGTTCATGTTAAGGTTTTCTGGAGAAAAGAACCCTGTGTTCTTTCAAATCTTAAAAAGGTACAGGAGGTGGCACCAACCACATGCACCAAGGACGGTGGGTTCGAACCCAGCCTGGGCCAGCTAAACATCAATGACAACTGCAACAACAACAACAATAAAAAAAATAGCCAGGTGTTGTGGCAGGTGCCCCAGCTACTTGGGAGGCTGAGGCAAGAGAATCGCTTAAGCCCAAAGAATTTGAGGTTGCTGTGAGCTGTGACACCACAGCACTCTACCGAGGGTGACATAGTGAGACTGTCTCAAAAAAAAAAAAAAAGGTACATGGCCCTTAAAAGATGAAGAAGACCTTTCCTTGTCTGTGCTCTTAGTAAACCCATTTCAAGCCCTAAGCTGTCCAGTATGGTCTGCGTGTCTCCAGTGGCCACCACTGGATGCGTATTGGATGGCGCATGAATAAAACATTTCCATTTTCACAGGAAGCTCTGGGGGGCAATGCTCTTCTAGAGGCTCCAGAAGTCTCAGATTATGGTTCTCCTTTCTCCAGATCAACCAAGAGCCAGCGTATCAAATCTCCCCTCGCCAGTGTTAGACAAGGCTCTTTATTACCCGTTATTAGTAAAAGGAAAGCATCCCATGTTCTCCTCTTATTACCTCTAGGAGTCGAGGAGCCATGATTATTCACAAACAAGACCAGAATGACAACAAGTGGAAACGCAAGCATAGAAGGGTATTAGAAGAAAAAAATAAAGAAAGCCAGGAAAGGAAATATAAGGGGATCTTTTATTTACAGTGTTGCTAAGTAGATAGGAAAGTTGGAGATCTTCCTAGATGGGCCTTGATATTTGAAATGAAAAACTTAAATTCCTTCTCCACCAAACCCCTTGTGATATTTTCTAAAGGTGCTAAGTGACAGAGTTTCTGCTACACATGAATTGTCCACGTTTCTGTGAATGTAAGAGAAAGATTCCAGCCCCTAATTAACTGCTGTCTACACCATTGTGCCCACAGGAGCAATCTTTCTGTGACCTTGGAGCCAAGTGCAAAGGGTCTCGACATGAGGAGGTCATTCAGCGTCAGAAAAAGGCCTTATCTGAACTTCGGATGCGAATTAAAGAACTTGAGAAAGCCTGCTCGCCACGTAAGTTTCCTCCTTCCGGGTCACAGCGGTGGACCCCAGACACAGGCTCGCTGTGGGGACTGGCTGATTTGCCAGGACTGTCATCTTATATCCCCATGTTCTCAGTGCTGAAAGGATATTGCAATACAGAAAAAGATGGAGAGGCCACGAACTCAGAGTCAAGTGCAGACCTCAATAAATAAATAGGATTTCAGTGAAAAAAACTCACTATTGTCCTTTTTCTTATTTCGCTGTGGCTGGGTAGAAACTAAACGTCTGAGGATCAACATTGGGGAACATTTTACAGCACCCCATTTAGTGGGGGTAGGGGTATGTCAAGAACTGGAACTTCCTGCTGGGTACAGCAGTGGCTAAGAGCTAGAAGTTCAAGGTCTACCCTTGTTCTGTGGCCAAAGGACCTTAGGCAAAGTTCACCCTTAGTGCTGGCACCTGTGTGGCTGCAGCCTCATATTAGCAGTGTGACCTTGGACTAGTCATTTGATCTCTCTGGGCCTCAGTTTCCACATCTGCTAAGGGAGGTCGTGAGAATTAAAATAGACCCGTGGTAAGTGTCCCCTAATTAGCAGCTGCAGTTATTACATGAAATAACTTCTTCTTCATGCCTTTCTTTTGAGCCTAAATTATTTCTTTTATAGATAATAAGGACAACCTGAATGAATCAATTCTAGAATTAAAGACTCTCAGAATGGAAAAAAATATCCAGAAAATGTTATTGGACACACAACCTGATTTGCCAGCTCTCTCAAGAATAGAGACCCCATCGGTAACCAAAGAAACTTTGTCTCTGCCATGACTGGCATGTGGAGAGGGTGGGCCTGAGGGCAGACACCCAGGTGCCCTAGTACAGCCATATATATCAGAGGTTCCTGATATCTGGTATCTGTGCTCACTGGATGGTGTCCTGGCCTTACCAGTTGTCCAATGTTTACACAGGAAGATGGCCACCTGTGTTGCACGCCATGGTGTGTCATTGTATTGTGGGCCCTTTTCACTTCATGGGTTACATTCTGCAGAACACGTTCAGTGAGCTAATGTATAACATTACACCTTGGGTTTGCCTAAAGTTTGCCTATCACTGTAAACTGTTAAACACAAACACATAAAAAGTAGCAGAAAAGAGCCATGACTAGGAGGACATGAATTGTGGAGTCAGAGGGACGTGCGTCCGATCCTAGCTCTGCAAGCTGCGTGACTTGGGGCAAGGCTCTTAACCCTCTGGGGCTCCATTTCCCAGCTGTAAAAGGATGATGAAAAAAATTAAAGCAGGTAGTTCTGTAATTAGCCCAGTGCCTGGCTCATAGGGAACACTTAATAAATGATAGATGTTATAATTATTAAATATTACTTAAATACTTTTTTGGGGGGGGCCTGAGTCTCATTTTGTCACCCTCAGTAGAGTGCTGTAGCATCACAGCTCACAGCAACCTCAAACTCTTGGGCTCAAATGATCCTCTTGCCTCTGCCTCCCGAGTAGCTGGGGCTACAGGTGCCTGCCACAATGCCCAGCTATTTTTTTGTTTTTTAGAGATGGGATCTTGCTCTAGCTCAGGCTGGTCTTAAACTCCGGAGCTCAAGCAATCCACCCACCTTTATTTAAATACTATTATTCAAGGAAAACGTCTCTTCTTAGAGGGTCACGATTTTATTTGCCAGGATTTTCAGAAGTGATTTGAAAGTGAAATTGAAGGGGCCCCTGTACCCTGCATGGACTTGGGCATTTGATGGACGCATACATGACAATGGACAGCTCAGGCCAGCGTCAGTCACTGCCAGTGTGTGCTGGCTACCCAAGCTGGATCCAGGCCACACACGGGCTTTTAGAAGAAATCATGAGGCCATCCTATTTTCACCAACGTTCTCTCCCAACACTGTTCTGTGGACATCTGCTTTAGAGGTTATTTAGAAATGAGCTGGTTTTCTCCAAAAAAAAAAAAAAAAAAGCCCTTCCCCAAGGTTGGGAGCAGAGGGGCACTCTCCAGGTGGAGACACAGCCTGGTTCTGCTCCTAAGACTTGGCTTCCCCTCGCAATGACCCCTGATCCCACCACTGACACCAAACAGCAGGAAACACCTCTCAGCTCTCTTACATAAAAGGCCTCATTCTTCCAAGATTGGCAGTAATTAAAATTAGAAGAAGAGAAGGGAGCTGGGGAAAGGACAGCTGCCACTTATTGAGTGATTCCTATGTGTCAGTCTTTGAGCTGAGCCCTTCATTTATTTACTCCTTACAGCAGCCTGGGTCATAGTTACTATTATTATTCCCATTTTGCATATAAGAAATATTAAGGTTTCAGAAGGTCAAGTACCTCCCCCAAGGTCACAGAGATAATAAATGGTGGAACCAGGACTGTGTCCCTGGATGTCACTAGTCGGCAGAGGAGGAGGGGAGGACAGTGTGATTGAACCTGTAGCTCAGACTTTTCCTTAGATGACTCTCCCTCTGGACTTCTGCTACCTTCAGGAAAAGGGGGGATCCTGGAGAGGGGTGCAGAAGATGTAGCAGAGGGGGCTGGAGATGCCAAGGTGCATTTTAGGTTCTTTTGCTGTAAATCTGCGCAATTTATTTTCATGGTCAACTACCCTCTTTATAATATCCCTATAAATAGATAAAGGCATCTACTCTTTTTTTTTGTAAAGACAGAGTCTCACTTTATCACCCTCGGTAGAGTGCTGTGGCCTCACAGCTCACGGCAACCTCCAACTCTTGGGCTTAGGCCATTCTCTTGCCTCAGCCTCCCGAGTAGCTGGGACTACAGGCGCCCGCCACAACACCCGGCTATTTTTCTGTTTTGCAGTTTGCCGAGGCCAGGTTTGAACCCACCACCTTCAGTATATGGGGCTGGCACCCTACTGGATGAGCCACAGGCGCCGCCCAAGGCATCCACTCTTAATACAGACAAATATGTCCACCCTTGCCCATCACAGTCCTCTAAAATCCTAAGGCCTATAGAGTTTGAGGCCTTTGTATTTTCATGATTGGGTTTTGGTTGGTTTGTTTGTTTTAAACCTCAGTTGTTTACAGTGTTGTGCTAGTAACTGCCCCAGGCTGAGATGCTCATCGCAAGTCCCAATTTAATTGTAAGGAGAATCGTGAGGGTGGTTTGTGGTCCTCCAGCCTGACGTCCTGCTTGACCCAGTGGCTTTTTCATGAATTTGATTGGGGCTTTCCACAGCCAACTGGCTGAGCAGGGTCTCTTTCCACATGCACAGCTGTGAACACCCTTCACGTGCCCTGTCTCTGGAGGGGGCTGGAAGCGATGCTCACTTGCCAGGTTCCACACTAGCCAAACTTCCTGGGGATCTGGTTTCTGTGGCACGCAAATGAGAGCCCTTTAATCAAAGGAGGGGGAATATCTTCTATGGAACCTGCAGCCATTCATTCAACAAACATGCCCCTGCTGTACCACTCTGCACCAGATACCCAGGGAGTGGGACCGTGTGCAAACAGCAACACAGCCCCCATTTCTGCAGAACTAGCACTAGGCTTTCTCGGCCTTAGCACTGCTAATATTTGCGCCAGATCACTCTGGACCAATGGAGGAGCCGGGGGTGAGCTGTGTATTGCGGGGTGTCTAGCCGCATCCTTGCCTTCTACCCACTAGACGCCAGTAGCACTCCCCATCCTCAGCTGTGACAACCACAAATGTGTCCAGACTCTGCTGCCAAATGTCCCGGGGGGGGGGGACAAAATCACCCCAACCAGGAGCCACCGCTGTGGAAGGAAGACGGTGATCAAAGAATGAGACGAGTGATGTATCATTTCAGAGAGAGAGTCTTTCTCTGATGAGTAGGAATACAATTATAAGAAAGCAATTGACAAAGAGATCAGACTGCATGGCCAGGAACTGAAACGAAAATCGGCCTGAGTCACTCTTCTGTAATCACACAGTGCTTCAGCTTCTGCTTGTAGAAATTCAGGACGGAATGCCGAGAGAGTGTTTTTCTTTCTGATTTCAGCTTCAGAATCACCTGTGCAATCCGGGCTATGGCTCAGCAGTGGAGAAGTCAGAGAAAGTGGATGTGTGTGAGGCTTTAGATCTCAGTGAAAAGCTGGTACGTATTTACGACATCCGCACCCCACCCCTCAAAGCCTGAGCCCCCTGCAGTCATTATTAACCATGGGATAATGGTTATCTCATAGGCCTTTTTGGTTTTTCTAATAACTCTGCAAGACCCGCCTATTATCCCAGCACAGGTGGAAACTGCATAGCCTGATTCTTTGGGAAACTGGGCAGAATGAATGTTTATGTCTGTTGTTTTCCCTCTGGTTCTCAAAAAAAGGCAAAAGTGTAAATGGATGTGGAGAAAATGAACGTGGTTCTAAAGCCCGGTTGCACTCCTTTCCAAAGTATTTGTTTTTTTTTTTTTTCTGCAATTGCAGAAAATGAATGAAACCAAATTAAACGTCGGCTTCCTTATAGCAGCCACCAGCAGTCTCGAGCCCTCCCTCTTATCCACAAACATTTGCCTTGTAGTACATGGACATGAGCAAAACCCTGGGATGTCTGATGAACATCAAGGACATGTCAGGCCACGTGTCCATGAAGTACCTCTCCCCCAAAGAGAGGGAGAGAGTCAGCCAGCTTCGACAAAGGGACCTCGACCTGGTGTTCGATAAGATTGCCCAACTTAAGAGCCGGCTGGAGAGGAAAGAGGAGCTTGTGCGAGGGTACCAGAAGGACATCGAACAGCTCAGGTACTGCAGGGCCCCACAGAGATGCCGGCCTAGAACAGGAGGGCAGAGGCCTGAGCACAGAATGACCTAGATGTCGGGAGGGGAGGGGGACGGACAGCAACCAGGGCCCAAGAGAAGCGAGTTTGTGAGAAAGTGGCCACGAAAGCCCTCAGGCTTCTCCATTCCTGTGTGAGCTGCACCTTTATGACCCTTGGCATATGACTTTCCCTAGTGTGGCTTTGGTGGTTTCACCATATTTTCAATAGCTGCACCCCTACATTGTAGCACGTGGGGAGACGCCACACTCCGGCTGCACAGACTCCATGGAGGAGCCCCTTGTTCTGCCCTCCGTTCCCCCAATCCTTGTCCCGCTCCCCGTGAGCCCTCCATGGAGGTCTCTGCAAAGGCTTCAGGGAATGGGAAGCTGATGGTGGATGGGAAGGATGACGGCAAAGAGACTCTGTCCTGTGCACCCAGGCAGAGCAAAGTGTCCATTGAGATGTACGAGTCACAGATGGCAAAGCTGGAGGACGACATCTATAAAGAGGCCGAAGAAAAGGCCCTGCTGAAGGAGGCCCTGGAGCGTACGGAGCAGCAGCTCTCCCAGGAGAAGAGACTCAACAGGAGCGTCAGACAGCAGAAGGTGAGACGCCCCTGCTGGGGTCTCCGCTCCCTGTGACAATGACAAAGATGGGTTTACTGATGCAAAGGAAGGCGGCAGAATAGCTTCAGCATCATACAAACCAGGTTCAAACCAGAGCTCTACTGCTCGCTGTGTGACCTCAGGCAGGTTTCTTAAACTCTCCGAAACTCATGGGGCTCCTCTGTATTTTTTTTAAGTGGTGGCTGTTATTCATGTTCTTATTGTTCTGCCAGGAGCTGGGAAAACATATATAAGCAAGATCTTTGAGAGTAGAGATTTGGGTCCACTATTCCGAGTGCTGGAAACATAGCAGACAGCCAGTTAATATTTGGCGAGTGGATGGAGGGATAGGCAGACAGACTGATGGATGGACAGATGGATGAGAGCATGGATGGACATTGGATCAAGACATGGAGGCTGGATGTCCCTGAAGACCATACCCTTTAGTGTGAACAGACAGGTGAAGAGCTGACTTCAGGCAGATGCAGTGGGTCATGGGCTGTATCAGGAGTGTGCATGGGGCTCTGTGGCCCAGGGGAGGGCATTCACCCACCCAAGAACAGCCTCCCAAAGCCTTGACACCTATGCTGAGTCACAAAGGAGAGTTGGAGTTTGTCTACCAAGCGATGGGCGGGTGGACATCCAGGCTGAAGGAGCCGCAGAGGAATGACATGAGGATCAGGCTGGCTTCCTAACATGAAGCTGGAAAGAACACAGGCTTGAGAAATCCAGATTCCAGGCTCAGGCTGGGGATCCAGCCAAAATGGATTGACTCTTCCCCCAGCTTCCAGTATCTCATCTCTAACTCAGTACAGGAGTTGGTCAGTCCTGGGTTCAAATCTTCCACTTATTTTTCTGTGTGGTCTTGTGTAAGTTTCTTCCCCTCTCTGAACCTTGCTTTCCCCATCACTAAATGGAAGCTCACAGCCCCTGCCTCGCAGGGTGGTGGTAAGGATGGAAGACCATGCAGGCATCCTTCACCCTTCTCACTCTCGCTTTTGGATAGTGAGGGAACTTGTCCTGTCTTTAAAGTACCCACTCATGGCCAGGCATGGTGGCTCACTCCTGTAATCCCAGCACTTGGGAGGCTGAGGCAGGTGGATTGCCTGAGCTCACAGATTCGAGACCAGCCTGAGCCACAGGGAGACCCTGTCTCTAAAAAATAGCCAAGCGTTGTCATGGGCACTTGTAGTCCCAGCTACTGAGGCAAGAGGATCACTTGAACCCAAGAGTTTGAGGTTGCTGTGAGCTAAGATGCCATGGCACTCTACCGAAGGTGACCAAGTGAGACTCTGTCTCAAAAAAAAAAAAGAAAGAAAGAAAGAAAGCTCACAGTAATTACAATAATACATTTTTAAAAATTATAAAGTACCCACTTAAGTCCCTGCACTGGCAGATGGATGATACCTTCTCTGTACTGCCCATGGCCTATACACATGGTCTCTTAGGCAAGTCCCATGACCAGCACCCAGAAGGTTCCAGAAGCCCCCCGACAACCCTGAGCCCCCAAGTGGCTGGCAGAGCTTCATGTCTTCCTTGCAGTTACCCCTCGATCCATCCACCCCTGCAGTCCCCAGGCATGTCCACGGCCCACTCCGGCCCAGGGACTGGAACAGTGACTTCTAAACAGAATCAGACTCTCCCTTCCCCTTAACTCCTGCAGAGCAGATCTCAAGGCCAGGATCAGGCAGAGGAGGAACATAACCATGGCCATGGGCTCTACATGACCGTCACAGGCCAGCCCCTGGGCCCTGTCCATACTTTGCATCGTGGTCAGGTGTATTAATGCTGCTAAAGATCCCCACTTTACAGATGAGGAGACTGAGCCTCAGAGAGTTAAAAGACTTGCCCAGGTTCACACAGTAGCTGGTAAGCAGGGCTGGGACGGGACCCCCAGGTCTCTCCCGTCGCAGCTCCTATGCTGTCTGTGGGACCAGCCCCAAATCTCCTCCTGGTAATTGGTGGCTTTCCTGACATTGAAGTTGTGTGTATGCTCACATGTGTATGTGTGTGTACACATTCGTCGGAGTGTGTGTGTGCGTGCTATGTGAGTGAACATTTAGCCATATTTAGTCATGTTAGCATGACTCTGGAGGGGGTGTGTGGTGTCTGCCTGAGCTCACAGGAGACCAACCCCCCAGAGAAGGAAGCTCCTTCTCCAACCAGGAGGCACTGCCCTCCATCCTGCAAACTTGTCACAAAGCTCCCTGGCCTGCAGCCCCAGAAATGAAGGCTGCCATCGTGCTCTGACTGAGCCCCGGATGTGGCTTCTAGCCTTCACCACTCTGAACTAAATATCACAGGCCTCAGTCTGTGTGCATCGTGGGGCTGCCTCAGGCAGAGGACAGTTCCTTTCACACCGTGCCACGCCAGGGAGAGCTGGGCAGTGAAGACGGAGGTCTGGCTTGTCCTTTGATGTGCCCTCTGGACAGAGCTCCCTGCTTCCCCAGGCATCCCCCAGGGCTTGGCAGCCCAGGCCCCAAAGCAGAGATACCCAGCCACAGAAGGGGCAGCAAAGGGTCCCAAAAGCCCATTGTGGTATGCTGGCTGAAAATGTAAGAAAACCTGAGGATTTGCATAATCAGCTTCACATGCATTATTCATGGCCCACCTCCTTCACATACAAGGCAGCGGCTGGGCCAGCCTGTTTGGCACCAGCCTTCCGTGGAGAAGGGTCTGAAATGGCCAAGTTAAACCTGTGTCAGGAGTTCCCAGGGTAACTAGAGCTGGGAGCTTTCAAATTTGTGGAATTCACAACATAGGGAAAGATTTGATAAGACCTATAGATATGGTCAGGGCAAAGCTGATGGTATTGGGGTTGTTTATGGAGGGCTTACCAGCCGGCCCGCACATGCCTCACATCAGCCTTTGAGGAGAGAGGGTGGGGGAGGGTGGTGTCCCCCTGCCACTCAGCAATAGAAACGGAACCCACCAATCCTGCCCTCCAAGCCCATCCTCTCAGCTACCCCATTCCTTTCCCGAGGGCACCTCTCATACCCACCCCCATCACTCTCGGGGTTCATTCCTGGGCTCCGGTTTACATTGAAGGTCTGTTATGAACATGCCATCAGGAGCTCTTGTTTATCAGGGAGGAAAAATATTTTTTTAAGTTTTCCTGGATTCTAACGGGAACTCCTATACATCTGGATAGCAGCTCCCTCCTGGGAGTATATGTATTTTCATTTTTAAAATGGAAGTTAAAGGAAAATAGGAAACCCCACACACACGCACTTTTTTTGAGTTTTACATAGAATGTTTCCACAAGGAGCCTTGACTTTTTCAAAGTCTCTCGTATATAATCTCAGCACCGATTCATAGAGATGGAATGATCGAGGCCCTTGGAAATGCAGTTGCTTACCTCGAGCTTCAGAACCACTCCCTCCCCAACAAACACACACACAGAAACACAAAAACCAAAGTAGTTTTAATGTTTGAACATTTCTTCACCAAGCGGAACTTTCCACAATCGAAAGTCATATTTCCATAGTGATAACTTTTGGCTACGCAAATGGGATTAGATATAAAATCCTGGGAAAACCTCAGTGCCAGGCATTCACAGAGAACCTTGTGGTCGCCAGCCTCCTGGCGGTGGCACGCCCAGGTACAGAGCTCTCTCCAGGGGACAGTGTGACAGCGACAGTGGCCCAGGCTGTGCCCCGTCTAGTCCACTTCCAGCATTGCTAGGTAAGATGGCAGTGGCTCTCAGAGCTAAGAGGTGAACTTTGGAGTCAAGCAAGCAGAGTTCAAGCCCATCTCTGCCCCTGAGAGGCCCTCAGCAGGTGACTTAAGCTCTGTCTCAGTTCTCTCACAGTAACATTAATGGCAACAGCAGGACCCAACTCATGGGACAGGGAAGGGTCAGTGGAATGATGCTGGCCGGCACCTGGCTCGCAGAAGAGTGAAGGCAACTCACGGGTGGGTGGGGACAATCCCAGCACTTCTTTCAGAGAGCTTCCTGCCCAATGAGGAGTCCCCAAGCCTAAGACTCTACCTCGGCCCCTCCTAATCCAGCAGCTCCTTCGCACAGCCCCCTTTTCTGCTGGGTCAGTACAACCAGGCCCACAGCCAGGAAAGACCCAGTACTTCTCATGAATGGGTGCAGACTGGAATTCTCAACAGAAAAATGTGAAATGCACAGAATTGGCCCTCTGAGAAGCATACAAACTCTTTCTTGGAGGGTGAGGACAGCTGAAATGCTGCTTCTGGCTGGGGAAGCACCTCAGGTCCCCTTCCAGGCTCCAGCCAATCAAATCCTAGCCACAGTTTTTCCAGGTGGTCTCAGCTGGGCTAGAGCCCCTAATCCTTCCTCTGCTCAACAAGCTCAGATCCTTCATTTTAAGATGAGGATAAAAATAGTGCCTAACTCATAAAAGTTGATTCCATGAAGGCATGCATACAGAACCCTCAGCAGGACAGGTTCAGCGGCCATGCCTGTAATCCCAGTACTCAGGAAGGCGAAGGTGGGAGCATTACTTGAGCCCAGGAGTCTGAGACCAGCCTGAGCAGCTAGCCTGTAATCCCCACACTTTGGGAGGATTGCCGAAAGCCAGGAGTTCGAAACCAACCTTAGCATACTAAGAAAATTTAGATGGGTGTTGCTAAGTAGTCCCAGCTATTCAGGAGGATGGCTTAAGCCCTGGAGTTCAAGGCTGCAGTGAGCTATGATTGTACCACTGCCCTCCAGCCTGGGTGACAGTCTGTCTCTAAGAAAAAATAAACAAATAAGAAAATAAAATAATACCCTTAGCAAATAGGACCACCCAATACATGCTCTTATACCATCATCTGTATTATCACCGTACTATTTAACTCACCATCTTCTAAGAGTTCATTGGGCCCAGATGTTCTCAAGATCTTGGTTTCCTCAGTACCACTGGGCATTTTTGATGGAAGAGTAGAAATTGGGAGATGTTACGTAGGATGAGAATGGGATGGGTGGCTTAGGCATGGTACTGTCAGCCCCACAGAAGGATGCAAAAGGAAAATGTGGTTAGCATGATGTGTTGTGTGGCCAAAAGATGGCTCAAGAAATAGCCCTCCCCACCCATCTTCAGCTTACCAATTCCAGGGAGTCCCAATGCCTACTAGATAACTCAGAGGTATGTGTCACATTGGAACAGGTAAAGACACCTTCAACACTCTTTGCTCACCTGGTATTTCCACTCAGGAATGTGTAGAGGAGTCCGAACAGAGAAATGCAAAAGAACCAACACCTTGCAACTGTTCCTTCAGAGAGAAAGACAGGCAGGTATGGAGAGGTGTTCTGATGTTGCAGCCAGACACAAAGTAGAGACAGTCGTACACACAGGGTAAGAGCGTCGCGAGTAAGTGCCCAAGGGACACCACACATCTCCACTCCACCCCTTCCCTGCCCTAGCCCCTGGCCCCTCCTGCCTGCAGTTTGAAAAGTGATCCGGAGACAACAAAAAGCATCCAAACCAGTATCTTAAGGTGAGAGAAGGCGGAGGGGAAATGCAAGTGGCGTTTCAGCTAATGGAGCAGTCGTCCCAGCCACTGAGTGATTTGGGGACTTGGAGAACAGGTCACAAGAGAAGAAGGGAGGAGCATGTCATCCCAGGAGGCCCTGCCCTAAGCAGGAAATAAGGGGAGAAAGTGGGTACAGAATGAAGCCAGGAATGAGCGTGAAAGTGACTATGGTGCTGACTTCCAACCTGCCAAGGGGGAGTCCGCATTTGTCTACAGGCTTCTGGGCCCCCAAGGAGAGATGGAAAAGCAGCTTGGTTTGCAGTTCACAGCATCTGTGAGACTCAGTGGTGGGAGGCTCACGGGTCTTCCTAGAACAAAGAGCATGCTGGATTTTCCCCTTGAGGGGACACTGATGCAAAGAATGTCCCAGAGAACAGCCTTCCTGCAGAAGCAGGACCTTGTTGGCTGAGCTGAGTCTGAGGATGGCTCTGGAGACAGAGGGGTGTCACCACATCCCAGGGAGTCCTGTGGGAGGCTGGGCTCTGCTCTGCTGCCCACTGATTGGGCCCAACTCACAGGAATGGGTTGGGTTTAGTCCACTGGAGCTCCCTGAAGCCCAGGTCCCATGGAACAGTGTGACTGTCAACACCCCACTGCTTGTTTCCACCAGAGCAGCTCTCCTTCATCTGCGTCACATACCAGGGTCCTCATGGGATTTTGCTAAAGGGTTCTGATGGGGGGAACGGGAAGGAAAGGGAAGGGATAGAAAGGGAAGGGGAGGGGAGGGGAGAGGGAAGGAGGGAGGGAGGGAGGGAGGGAGGGAGGGAAGGCAGGCAGGCTCAAGGAGTTCTGTAGGGTAAAATGAAAGGACATTTCAAGCTGTATGGAGAAATACAGATCTCAATAAAGGTAAATATATGGGAAATTATA